>CM059425.1:95695147-95960147 GCA_030390025.1 Squalus acanthias | reverse complement strand
GGCTCAGTTACACCGAGACCACTGACTGTGTGGGTGGAGTTTCCTGGGCTCAGTTACACCGTGAGGGTGACAATGTGAGTGGAGTTTCCTGGACTCAGTTACACCGTGAGGGTGACTGTGTGAGTGGAGTTTCCTGGGCTCAGTTACACCGTGAGGGTGACTGTGTGAGTGGAGTTTCCTGGGCTCAGTTACACTGTGAGGGTGACTGTGTGAGTGGAGTTTCCTGGGCTCAGTTTCACCGTGAGGGTGACTGTGAGTGGAGTTTCCTGGGCTCAGTTACACTGTGAGGGTGACTGTGTGGGTGGAGTTTCCTGGGCTCAGTTACACTGTGAGGGTGACTGTGTGAGTGGAGTTTCCTGGGCTCAGTTACACCGTGAGGGTGACTGTGTGAGTGGAGTTTCCTGGGCTCAGTTACACTGTGAGGGTGACTGTGTGAGTGGAGTTTCCTGGACTCAGTTACACCGTGAGGGTGATTGTGTGGGTGGAGTTTCCTGGGCTCAGTTACACCGTGAGGGTGACAATGTGAGACGTCACTCCCCCTCTCTCCCGGGCCCACGTCACTCCCCCTCTCTCCCGGGCCCACGTCACTCCCCCTCTCTCCTGGGCCCACGTCACTCCCCCTCTCTCCCGGGCCCACGTCACTCCCCCTCTCTCCCGGGCCCACGTCACTCCTCTCTCTCCCTGGGCCCACGTCACTCCCCCTCTCTCCCGGGCCCACGTCACTCCCCCTCTCTCCCGGGCCCACGTCACTCCCCCTCTCTCCTGGGCCCACGTCACTCCCCCTCTCTCCCGGGCCCACGTCACTCCCCCTCTCTCCCGGGCCCACGTCACTCCTCTCTCTCCCTGGGCCTACGTCACTCCCCCTCTCTCCCGGGCCCACGTCACTCCCCCTCTCTCCCGGGCCCACGTCACTCCCCCTCTCTCCTGGGCCCACGTCACTCCCCCTCTCTCCCGGGCCCACATCACTCCCCCTCTCTCCCGGGCCCACGTCACTCCTCTCTCTCCCGGGCCCACGTCACTCCCCTCTCTCTCCCGGGCCCACGTCACTTCCCTCTCTCTCCCGGGCCCACGTCACCCCCCCCTCTCTCCTGGGCCCCAGGCCCACGTCACTCCCCCTCTCTCCCGGGCCCACGTCACTCCCCCTCTCTCCCGGGCCCACGTCACTCCTCTCTCTCCCGGGCCCACGTCACTCCCCTCTCTCTCCCGGGCCCACGTCACTCCCCTCTCTCTCCCGGGCCCACGTCACTCCCCCCTCTCTCCTGGGCCCCAGGCCCACGTCACTCCCTCTCTCCCGGGCCCACGTCACTCCCCCCTCTCTCCTGGGCCCACATCACTCCCCCCTCTCTCCCGGGCCCACGTCACTCCCCCCTCTCTCCTGGGCCCACGTCACTCCCCCTCTCTCCCGGGCCCACGTCACTCCCCCTCTCTCCCTGGGCCCACGTCACTCCCCCTCTCTCCCGGGCCCACGTCACTCTCCCTCTCTCCCGGGCCCACGTCACTCCCCCTCTCTCCCGGGCCCACGTCACTCCCCCTCTCTCCCGGGCCCACGTCACTCCCCCTCTCTCCCGGGCCCACGTCACTCCCCCTCTCTCCCGGGCCCACGTCACTCCCCCTCTCTCCCGGGCCCATGTCACTCCCCACCTCTCTCCCGGGCCCACGTCACTCCCTCTCTCCTGGGCCCCAGGCCCACGTCACTCCCCTCTCTCCCGGGCCCACGTGACTCCCTCTCTCCTGGGCCCCAGGCCCACGTCACTCCCCTCTCTCAACATGCCCCATTGCTACCGCGCCCGCTGCTCCCAATTCCCACCGCGCCCCATTCTCACCACGCCACCGTTAACACCCCAGCCCCATTCTCATCATGCCCCGATTCCCACAGCGCCCCCTGCTCCTAATTTCCACCGCCCAATTCAAACCGCGCCCCCCATTCCCGCCGGCACCCCGATTCACACAGCGCTCCATTCCTTTATTGTTACCATCAATGTTTTGTTTTAATATAATCATTACTTGTGTTGAATATTTACAGCAATCAAGAATGTGAGAGGTGAGTATTACCTGAATGGTCACTGGACCATCGACTTCAGCCGGGCTCTGTACATCGCCAACACCGTCATTCACTACGAGAGGGGATCGGAGGGCGACCTGGCCCCAGAGGTTATTCATGGTCGAGGACCGACCTCTGAACCCTTGATACTGGAGGTTAGTGTCAATATAAAAAAGTATGGGGGAAAAATTCGGTTGCTTTGCACCTCCCGTTGGTCGCAAAGCAACTAGTGCCCGGGTGCAGCGATGTTTGTGCCGCTCGCGAAATTGACCAGACATTTTGCGGTGGCGCTAAACACTACCGCCACGATCTCCTGCGCCCGCAGATCATGACATCAGTCAAGCGTGCAACGCCCCGGTAGCACCCCGGACCGGATATTGAGTGGCGCCCCCTGCCTTTCCGCCTGCCGTTAGCAACGACAGGTTGAGGGGAACGTTTTGCAGTCGGGAAGGGACTGGGGGAGCGCTATTTAAAGGTGACCGCTTCCTGCCTTTTTTTGTCGGCGACATTTTTGCACCACGCATTCTGAGAGAGAGAGAGAGACAGAGAGACTTCTGGAGAGATTCAACGCTGTGTGAAGGAGTTTTGGGTACTGTGCAGCACTTTGCAGGTTCATTTTGATTTGATCTTCCTTGCATCGATTTAGAAGAGACTGTGGGGGCTGCACTCTGAACTCTTTCCCTGGTACTCTCCATTGTTCTTTCCAGCAGATTTGATGTACAGGTCTCTCCAGGCCGAGATTCAAGGCTGCAATGAGCAGGGTGTGGATGGAGAGCAAGATCGACCCTCCCCTTTAAGAACTGGCCAGTGTGTCTGTGTTCCATTGCTGACTGACATCACATGAGCTTCGCCAGCGCTCTGAGGTAGCGCCTCGCTCCTCGGCGTTAGCGCCTTAAGAGAGGTATGTAGCGCCTGATTTAGCGCTCCAATCACCTCCAGGGGCGATAGAAGCCAAGTTTGCAGTCGGAGGCGATAATTAGCACCAGACGCTAATCTTTGCGCCCGGCCAATAATTATGCCCCAAACGGGGCGATACTGAATTTCTCCCCATATGTAACTAACAGTAAAATAGATACAGAATCCATTTGGATTAAGTTAAAAGATCAGCAGGGATCCATCACCCTATTAGGGTTATACTACAGACCACCAAATAGTGGGAGGGAATTGGAGGAAGAAATATATAGGCAAATCTACGAGGTGAGTAGCAGGCATAGAATAATAATCATGGGGGATTTCAACTACCCCCAAATAAACTGGCGAAAGGAGGAAAGTGAACTGAGTTTTTACAGTGTATAGAAGTGATAGAAGAGCATCTAGAGACAGAAAATATAATTTAAAAATAGTCAGCATGGATTCCGAAAGACTAAGTCATGCTTAACTAATCTGATAGAATTCTTTGAAGAGGTTACGGAAAGAGTAGACAAGGGTAGTGTAGCAGATGTCATATACTTGGATTTTCAAAAGGCCTTCGATAAGGTACCACACGGTAGGCTCATGACAAAGGTTATGGCACGTAGAATCAGGGGACAAATAGCTGAATGGATAGCAAATTGGCTAAAAAAAATAGAAAGCAGAGGGTAGTTATTCAGATTGGAGGAAGGTAGAAAGCGGTGTCCCACAAGGATCAGTGCTAGGACCACTGTTATTCATAATCTACATTAATGATTTGGATTTAGGAACAAGTAACTCAGTATCAAAATTTGCAGATGATACCAAACTTGGGGTATAGCTAACACTGAGGAAGAATGCAACATAATACAAGAAGACATTAGAAAACTTGCAGACTGGGCAGTTAAGTGGCAAATGAACTTTAACATAGATAAATGTGAGGTGATGCACTTTGGTAGGAAAATGGAAACATCACCTACACCTTAGAAAATCAGAAACTGAATGGGTTAGAAGAGCAAATGGGGGAGAAATTTGGTGTCGTCCCGTTTAGGGCGCAATTATCGGCCGGGCGCAAAGTTTAGCGCCTGGCGCTAATTATCACCTCCGACTGCAAACTTGGCTTCTATCGCCCCTGGAGGTGATTGGAGCGCTAAATCAGGCGCTACATACCTGTCTTAAGGCGCTAACGCCGAGGAGCGAGGCGCTACCTCAGAGCGCTGGCGAAGCTCATGTGATGTCAGTCAGCAATGGAACACAGACACACTGGCGCCGGCCAGTTCTTAAAGGGGAGGGTCGATCTTGCTCTCCATCCACACCCTGCTCATTGCAGCCTTGAATCTCGGCCTGGAGAGACCTGTACATCAAATCTGCTGGAAAGAACAATGGAGAGTACCAGGGAAAGAGCTCAGAGTGCAACCCCCACAGTCTCTTCTAAATCGATGCAAGGAAGGTCAAATCAAAATGAACCTGCAAAGTGCTGCTCAGTACCCAAAACTCCTTCACACAGCGTTGAATCTCTCCAGAAGTCTCTCTCTCTCACTCAGAATGCCTGGTGCAAAAATGTCGCTGACAAAAAAAGTCAGGAAGCGGCCGCCTTTAAATAGCGCTCCCCCAGTCCCTTCCCGACTGCAAAATGTTCCCCTCAACCTGTCGTTGCTAGCGGCAGGCGGAAAGGCAGGGGGGGCCACTCAATATCCGGTCCGGGGCGCTACCGGGGCGTTGCATGCTCATCTGACGCCATGATCTGCGGGCGCAGGAGATCGTGGCGGTAGTGTTTAGCGCCGCCGCAAAATGTCTGGTCAATTTCGCGAGCGGCGCAAACATTGCCGCGCCCGGGCGCTAGTTGCTTTGCGACCAACGGGAGGCGCAAAGCAACTGAATTTTTCCCCCAAGATATCTGGGGATACAGTTGAACAAATCATTAAAAGCAGCATCGCAGGTCAGCAAAGCAATTAAAAATGCTAACAAAGCACTGGGATTTATTTCTAGAGGTATAGAATCTAAAAGTAGTGAAGTTATGCTAATCTTGTATAGGACCCTGGTCAGGCCATACTTGGAGTATTGTGCACAGTTCTGATCTCCATACTATAAAAAGGACATAGAAGCACTGGAGAAAGTGCAAAAAACAATTTACAAGGATGGTAGCAGGACTGAGAGATTACAGCTATTGGGAAAGATTGAACAGGTTGAGGCTTTTTTCTTTAGAAAAGAGAGACTTAGAGATGACCTGATCGAGGCCTTTCAAATTACGAATGGGTTGGACTGGGTAGATGTGGAGAGAATGTTTCCACTTGTGGGAGAATCCAAAACTAGGGGCCATAAATACAAGATAGTCACAAATAAATCCAATTTCTTTACTCCAGAGAGTGGTTAGAATGTAGAACTCACTACTACAGGAAGTGATTGAGGCAAATAGATGCTTTCAAACAGAAACTAGAGAGTACATGAGAGAAAAGGGAATAGAAAGATAGGCTGAAAGGCTGAGATGAGGCAGATGGAATGGGAGGAGACTCATGTGGAGTATAAACACCAGCACAGACTAGTTTGGCCAAATGGCCTGTTTCTGGTCTGAGTATATGCCACTGCTCAGCTTCTGGTCATCAAGAGCCTGGGTCCTGTGTCTGATTAACACGGGGTGGGGGGGGGGGTCATTGTAACCGGATCGGATTGGCCTCCCGGTTTACCCCCCCCCCCCCCCGGCCCGTCTACCCCCATTCCCCTGGGTTCCCTGCGATGGCCTCCTACTTCCTGTCCGTTTTGGCCGGGAAGCGGCTAGTTAATGAGGCCTGGGAGTTAAAATCGGGGAGCCTGCCCACAGTCCCTCACTGGGCCGCACTCCTGCCCGGGAGTTAAAATCGGGGAGCCTGCCCGCAGTCCCTCACTAGGCCGCACTCCTGCCCAGGAGTTAAAATCGGGGAGCCTGGCCGCAGTCCCTCACTAGGCCGCACTCCTGCCCTGGAGTTAAAATCGGGGAGCCTGCCCGCAGTCCCTCACTAGGCCGCACTCCTGCCCTGGAGTTAAAATCGGGGAGCCTGGCCGCAGTCCCTCACTAGGCCGCACTCCTGCCCGGGAGTTAAAATTGAGGCCTTCTCGGGCTACCAGTGCCAGCGGCCTGAACTGCATCCTCTCCACAGAGGAGCCTTGAATGGTCTGTGTCAGCAGGGTGTGACTGTTGGGGACACGTGAGCCCGATCCGATGTTCTGACATGGGCACAGTCAGGTCAGGATCCCAAGAGCAGCGGGGATTGAAGGGGGAAGTTTTTGTCTGCTGTACGTTTTCACATACGGAAAGCATCGGACTCGAGACGTTATATATGAAATAAAATGCGTGTTTACAGATCATTAGCCAGGAATCTAATCGAGGAGTTGACTACGAATATTACCTGTCACGGTACAGGAGACAACCACAAGGTTACTTCTGGAGTGTTGGGTCCTGGAGTTTGTGCAGCAAGGAGTGTGGAGGCGGTGAGTAACTCCGGACTTCGAAATCTCTCTCTTTTTAACTTCTTGTGAAAGTGTCTTAATTAAATTTAGCTCTTTATTTTCTAAAATCGAACAATGGCAACTTTTGCATTTATATCGCGCCTTTAACGTAGTAAAACATTTCCCAAGACTGGAGCATTATCAGACAGAATTTGACACCAAGATACAAAAGGCGATATTAGGACCGATGACCAAATGCTTGGCCAAAGAGGCTCTTCAAGATTGGGTGCTTGGGTCCTGAGGTGGGCCTTGAACCCACGACCTTCTGGTTCAGACCATTGGGACACGCTGGTCCTGCAGCAATGATGCAGTTCTCCAGCCATCCGGGAAGGCCAGAAGCAAAAAGTGCCAAACTTTGGTGCTACAGAATTGCCTTTTAGAAGTGAAAGGACAGATTCCACAGGGCCCCACTGCGCTCTGTTCTATCACTCTGCTCTTACAAAATAAACCAGGCACAATCTCACAGCCAAGTCTCCGGGCACGGGTTTGCTCCTTGTGAGTTGAAGTGGTTTTTTTTGACTGGTGTGGTTCATCCCGACTGAAGATCACTCCGTCTCGTGCAACGTTCAATTCAGTTATCAGAGGTCATCCATTGCCAGGAATTTACAGCGAGATATCGAAGAATTTCCTGGCGTGTGATTTGCTTAATTTTCTCCCTGCAGACTTTTAGTTGCAGCGGAAGCTGTTTTTTTTTGCTGAATTAAATAGTTTTGTGTGTACAATTTTTCCTTCTTTGAACTGGATTTAAAGAAAAGAAATAGTGCCTTTGGGACATTATATAAACATGAAAGATGTTTATATAAATACAATTTCCTTCTCTTTCTGCTTCCTAAAGAACTAAGATGATACAGGAGTTAACATAAGAACATAAGAAATAGGAGCAGGAGTCGGCCATTCGGCCCCTCGAGCCTGCTCCGCCATTCAATAAGATCATGGCTGATCTTCGACCTCAACTCCACTTTCCTGCCTAATCTCCATATCTCTTGATTCCCTTAATATCCAACAATCTATTGATCTCAGTCTTGAATGTACTCAACGACTGAGCCTCCACAGCCCTCTGGGGCAGAGAATTCCAAAGATTCACAACCCTCTAAATGAAGAAATTCCTCCTCATCTCAGTCCTAAATTAAACCCCTTATCCTGAGACTATGCCCCCTAGTTCTAGACTCTCCAGCCAGGGGAAACAACCTCTCAGCATCTACCCTGTCAATCCCCTCAGAATCTTGTATGTTTCAATGAGATCATTCTTCTAAACTCCAGAGAGTATAGGCCCATTCTACATAATCTCTCCTCATAGGACAGCCCTCTCATCCCAGGAATCAATCTAGTGAACCTTCGTTGCACCGCCACCAAGGCAAGTATATCCTTCCTTAGATAAGGAGGCCAAAACTGTGCACAGGTCTCACCAAGGCCCTGTACAATTGTAGCAAGACTTCCTTACTCTTATACTCCAACCCCCTTGCAATAAAGGCCAACAGGCCATTTGCCTTCCTAATTGCTTGCTGTACCTGCATGCTAGCTTTCTGTGTTTCCTGTACGAGGACACCCAAATCTCTCTGAACACCAACATTTAAGTTTTTCACCATTTAAAAAATATTCTGTTTTTCTATTCTTCCTACCAAAGTGAATAACCTCACATTTCCCCACATTATACTCCATCTGCCACCTTATTGCCTACAACATGTGTGAATAGAAAATTGGTTTGTGATAATAGAATAAAGGAACCTTGTTGAATCTCTTGTGACGTTGTGAGGGGCCTGAGTTCCCCTCCTCCATCCTTCCCGAATTATTTCATTTTCTATTATCACACAGGGTACCAGACACGACTTGTGTTCTGCACCATCGACAATGAGGCTTATCCCGATTATTTATGCAGAGGCCAGGTACGGCCAAACAGCAACAAAACCTGCAACCCTCAGTCCTGCCCACAGACTAAACGGTGAGTTAACATGAGTCTGGGCCTAGCACTGTATATCAACCCTAATATACAGGCTCCACCCATTGGTCAGCTGATAACCTTCCCCAATGGTTCCGCGGGTAATAACCTTCCCCAATGGTTCCGTGGGTAATAACACTCCCCAATGGTTCCGCAGGTAATAACATTCCCCAATGGTTCCGCGGGTAATAACACTCCCCAATGGTTCCGTGGGTAATAACACTCCCCAGTGGTTCCGCGGGTAATAACCTTCCCCAATGGTTCCGTGGGTAATAACACTCCCCAGTGGTTCCGCGGGTAATAACCTTCCCCAATGGTTCCGTGGGTAATAACACTCCCCAGTGGTTCCGCGGGTAATAACCTTCCCCAGTGGTTCTGCGGGTAATAACACTCCCCAGTGGTTCCGCGGGTAATAACATTCCCCAATGGTTCCGTGGGTAATAACACTCCCCAGTGGTTCCGCGGGTAATAACACTCCCCAATGGTTCCGCGGGTAATAACCCTCCCCAGTGGTTCCGTGGGTAATAACATTCCCCAATGGTTCCGTGGGTAATAACATTCCCCAGTGGTTCCGTGGGTAATAACACTCCCCAATGGTTCCGCGGGTAATAACCCTCCCCAATGGTTCTGCGGGTAATAACCCTCCCCAATGGTTCCGCGGGTAATAACCTTCCCCAATGGTTCCGTGGGTAATAACACTCCCCAGTGGTTCCGCGGGTAATAACCTTCCCCAGTGGTTCTGCGGGTAATAACCTTCCCCAGTGGTTCCGCGGGTAATAACCCTCCCCAATGGTTCCGCGGGTAATAACCTTCCCCAATGGTTCCGTGGGTAATAACATTCCCCAGTGGTTCCGTGGGTAATAACATTCCCCAATGGTTCCGCGAGTAATAACCCTCCCCAGTGGTATCCGTGGGTAATAACATTCCCCAATGGTTCCGCAGGTAATAACATTCCCCAATTGTTCCGCGGGTAATAACCCTCCCCAATGGTTCCGTGGGTAATAACCTTCCCCAATTGTTCCGCGGGTAATAACCCTCCCCAATGGTTCCGTGGGTAATAACACTCCCCAATTGTTCCGCGGGTAATAACCCTCCCCAATGGTTCCGTGGGTAATAACCTTCCCCAATTGTTCCGCGGGTAATAACCCTCCCCAATGGTTCCGTGGGTAATAACATTCCCCAATTGTTCCGCGAGTAATAACCCTCCCCAGTGGTTCCGTGGGTAATAACATTCCCCAGTGGTTTTGTGGGTAATAACATTCCCCAGTGGTTTTGTGGGTAATAACATTCCCCAGTGGTTTTGTGGGTAATAACACTCCCCAGTGGTTTTGTGGGTAATAACATTCCCCAGTGGTTTTGTGGGTAATAACATTCCCCAGTGGTTTTGTGGGTAATAATATTGGTAAACAAGGTACGCTGCATATTATCTGGTGGATACAAATAACCATGTTTACAGGGCGTAAAGGATTAAATTACAAGGAGAGGTTGCATAAACTTGGTTTGTATTCTCTTGAGTTTAGACGTTTGAGGGGTGATCTAATTGAGGTGTTTAATATATTAAACACATTTGGTAGGGTGGATCGAGAGAAACTATTTCCTCTGGTGGGAGAGTCCGGAACCAGGGAGCATAACCTTAAAATTGGAGCGAGGCCGTTTAGGGGTGAAATCAGGAAGCACTTCTTCACACAAAGGGTAGTGGAAAGCTTGGAACACTCTCCTCCAAAATGTTCTGGATGCTGTGGTCAATTGGAGCTTTCAAAACTGGGATTGATGGATTTTTGTTGGGGAAGGGTATCTAGGGGTATGGAGCAAAGGCGGGTAAATGGAGTTAAGATACAGATCAGCCGTAATGTTCAACAACAACAACTTGCATATCTATATAGTGCCTTTAACGTAGTAAAATGTCCTAAGGCGCTTCACAGAAGCCTTTTCAAACAGAAAATTTGACACCGAGCCACATAAGGAGATGGTAGGGCAGGTGACCAATAGCTTGATCAAAGAGGTAGGTTTCAAGGAGCGTCTTAAGGAAGAAGAGAGTGGAAGAGAGGCGGAGAGGTTTAGGGAGGGAATTCCAGAGCTTAGGGCCTAGACAGCTGAAGGCACAGCCGCCAATGATGGAGCGAAGGAAATCGGGGATGCTCAAGAGGCCAGAATTGGAGGAGCGCAGAGATCTCAGAGGTTTGCAGGGCTGGAGGAGGTTACAGAGATAGGGAGGGGCGAGGCCATGGAGGGATTTAAACACAAGGCTGAGAATTTTAAAATTGAGGTGTTGCCGGACCGGGAGCCAATGTAGGTCAGCGAGCAAATAGGTAATAGGTGAATGGGACTTGGTGCGAGTTAGGATACGGGCAGCAGAGTTTTGGATTAGCTTAAGTTTAATAAGGGTGAAAGATGGGAGGCCGGCCAGGAGGGCATTGGAATAGTCGAGTCTGGAGGTAACAGAGTTTCAGCAGCAGATGAGCTGAGGCAGGGTTGGAGTCGGGCGATGCTACGGAGGTGGAAGTTGGCAGTCTTGGTGATGGAGCGGATATGTGGTCGGGAGCTCATCTCGGGGTTAAACACAGCAGCAAGGCTGCAAACGGTCTGGCTCAGCTTCAGACAGTGGCCAGGGAGAGGGATGGAAAGGGTGGTCAGGGAACGGAGTTTTTGGGTGGGACCAAAGACAATGGCTTCGGTCTTCCCAATATTTAATTGGAGGAAATTTCTGCTCATCCAGTATTGGATGTTGGACAAGCAGTGTGAGAAATCAGAGACCGTGGAGGGGTGGAGAGAGGTGGGGGTGAGCTAGTGCTGGGTGTCGTCAGCGTACATGTGGAACGTGACGACATGTTTTCAGATGATGTCACCGAGGGGCAGCATGTAGATGAGAAATAGGAGGGGGCCAAGCCTTGGGGGCTCTATTTAATTGACTGGTGGAACAGGCTCCAGGGGCTGTATAGTCTACTCCTGTTCCTATGCTCTATTTAAACACATAAATATACTCTGTCGATAGACCAACATGCTATGAATCATATATTGGAATTGAGCCAAATATTATCAAAGCTTTTAAAAAAAAATTTGTTCCATGTATAAGGATTTCATTTCTAAATCGACCGAGTGCATGGACTTGGAACCAGTGTCTGATGTCACGAGTTTACAGGTAACCAAGGCAGCTGCTATGGGATGGGTGCAAGGTGATTAAATCAGAGGGGCAAAATGGTTCTTAATTGATGTTTTCTTTTGCTTTGTAGAGTTTATGCAAAAGGTGGTGTGCGCTTTGTAGTGGAGATAGAGCTTGCTTGGAGCGTGGGGCCTGGGGGGGGTGGCAGTGTTGCAGCTTGTGGTGTTCCCTGGTGTGCTATCTTGTGATAGAGGTGATTGCAGTCGCTAGCACAGCGGGTTGGGGCGTGGTGTCTGTCCTTACCTTTCAGGGTGCAATTTGTGTTTCCGCAGAACCAGGTACAAGGTGAGTTACAACGGGTTTCCTGCCTTGTGGTCAGTCAGGTATTTATTGCCAGCCTGTACTCTGCTCAGTGACAAACTCCATCGAAGGAGTTGCCAGTAATTCTTTAAGTGTGTTCCCACAAGCCAGTGGACATATTTAAACCTTTCAACCAACACGAGAATTCTCTTCTGTAATCCAGCAATGAATTAGAGACAATAAGAACCTTCAATTTATTTAAACAAAAGAAATCCGGCATTCATTCTTCCATTCTTTCTTTCTTTCTTTCCTTCTTCTTCCGATCCTCTGCACCCCCTCCAAACATTCCCCGGTGCTGCCAAATTTGAGGATTAGGATTCCCTCCTCCCCCCTCCTGTCAAATCACAGGTTGCCTATCCCCACCCCTTCTCGACCTCAGTACCGCCGCTAGCTCACCATCCGCAGTTCCATGGGAGGTGTGCGTGTCTGTGTGCGTGCGCGTGTCTGTGTGCGCGTGTCTGTGTGCGCATGTGTGTGTGTGCGTGTCTGTGCGCGTGTCTGTGTGTGTGTGTCTGTGCGCGTGTCTGTGTGCGCGTGTCTGTGTGTGCGTGTCTGTGTGTGCGCGTGTCTGTGTGCGCGTGTCTGTGTGTGCGCGTGTCTGTGTGTGTGCGTGTCTGTGTGTGTGCGTGTCTGTGTGTGCGTGTCTGTGTGTGCGTGTCTGTGTGTGCGCGTGTCTGTGTGCGCGTGTCTGTGTGCGCGTGTCTGTGTGCGCGTGTCTGTGTGCGCGTGTCTGTGTGCGCGTGTCTGTGTGCGCGTGTCTGTGCGCGTGTCTGTGTGTGTGCGCGTGTCTGTGCATGTCTGTGTGTGTGCGCGTGTCTGTGTGCGCGTGTCTGTGTGTGCGTGTCTGTGTGCGTGTGTCTGTGTGCGTGCGTCTGTGTGTGCGTGTCTGTGTGCGCGTGTCTGTGTGCGCGTGTCTGTGTGTGTGTGTCTGTGTGCGTGCGTCTGTGTGCGCGTGTCTGTGTGCGCGTGTCTGTGTGCGCGTGTCTGTGTGCGCGTGTCTGTGTGCGCGTGTCTGTGTGTGCGTGTCTGTGCGCGTGTCTGTGTGTGTGCGCGTGTCTGTGCATGTCTGTGTGTGTGCGCGTGTCTGTGTGCGCGTGTCTGTGTGTGCGTGTCTGTGTGTGTGTGTCTGTGTGTGCGTCTGTGTGCGCGTGTCTGTGTGTGCGTGTCTGTGCGCGTGTCTGTGCGCGTGTCTGTGTGCGCGTGTCTGTGTGCGCGTGTCTGTGTGCGCGTGTCTGTGTGCGCGTGTCTGTGTGCGCGTGTCTGTGTGCGCGTGTCTGTGTGCGCGTGTCTGTGTGCGCGTGTCTGTGTGCGCGTGTCTGTGTGCGCGTGTCTGTGTGCGCGTGTCTGTGTGCGCGTGTCTGTGTGCGCGTGTCTGTGTGCGCGTGTCTGTGTGCGCGTGTCTGTGCGCGTGTCTGTGTGTGCGTGTCTGTGTGTGCGTGTCTGTGTGTGCGTGTCTGTGTGCGCGTGTCTGTGCGCGTGTCTGTGTGCGCGTGTCTGTGTGCGCGTGTCTGTGTGTGTGCGCGTGTCTGTGTGCGCGTGTCTGTGTGTGCGTGTCTGTGTGTGCGTGTCTGTGTGTGCGCGTGTCTGTGTGTGCGCGTGTCTGTGTGCGCGTGTCTGTGTGCGCGTGTCTGTGTGCGCGTGTCTGTGTGCGCGTGTCTGTGTGCGCGTGTCTGTGTGCGCGTGTCTGTGTGCGCGTGTCTGTGTGCGCGTGTCTGTGTGCGCGTGTCTGTGTGCGCGTGTCTGTGTGCGCGTGTCTGTGTGTGTGCGCGTGTCTGTGTGCGCGTGTCTGTGTGTGCGTGTCTGTGTGTGTGTGCGTGTCTGTGTGTGCGTGTCTGTGTGCGTGTCTGTGTGCGCGTGTCTGTGTGCGCGTGTCTGTGTGCGCGTGTCTGTGTGCGCGTGTCTGTGTGTGCGTGTCTGTGTGCGCGTGTCTGTGTGTGCGCGTGTCTGTGTGTGCGTGTCTGTGTGTGCGTGTCTGTGTGCGCGTGTCTGTGTGCGCGTGTCTGTGTGCGCGTGTCTGTGTGCGCGTGTCTGTGTGCGCGTGTCTGTGTGCGCGTGTCTGTGTGCGCGTGTCTGTGTGCGCGTGTCTGTGTGCGCGTGTCTGTGTGTGTGTGCGTGTCTGTGTGCGCGTGTCTGTGTGCGCGTGTCTGTGTGCGCGTGTCTGTGTGCGCGTGTCTGTGTGCGCGTGTCTGTGTGCGCGTGTCTGTGTGCGCGTGTCTGTGTGCGCGTGTCTGTGTGCGCGTGTCTGTGTGCGCGTGTCTGTGCGCGTGTCTGTGTGCGCGTGTCTGTGTGTGTGCGCGTGTCTGTGTGCGCGTGTCTGTGTGCGCGTGTCTGTGTGCGCGTGTCTGTGTGCGCGTGTCTGTGTGCGCGTGTCTGTGTGCGCGTGTCTGTGCGCGTGTCTGTGTGTGTGCGCGTGTCTGTGCATGTCTGTGTGTGTGCGCGTGTCTGTGTGCGCGTGTCTGTGTGTGCGTGTCTGTGTGTGTGTGTCTGTGTGTGCGTCTGTGTGCGCGTGTCTGTGTGCGCGTGTCTGTGTGTGCGTGTCTGTGTGTGCGTGTCTGTGTGTGCGTGTCTGTGTGTGCGTGTCTGTGTGTGCGTGTCTGTGTGCGCGTGTCTGTGTGCGTGTCTGTGTGTACGTGTCTGTGTGCGCGTGTCTGTGTGTGTGCGTGTGTCTGTGTGCGCGTGTCTGTGTGTGCGTGTCTGTGTGCGTGTCTGTGTGTGCGTGTCTGTGTGCGTGTCTGTGTGTGCGTGTCTGTGTGTGCGTGTCTGTGTGAGCGTGTCTGTGTGCGCGTGTCTGTGCGCGTGTCTGTGTGCGCGTGTCTGTGTGCGCGTGTCTGTGTGCGCGTGTCTGTGTGCGCGTGTCTGTGTGCGCGTGTCTGTGTGCGCGTGTCTGTGTGCGCGTGTCTGTGTGCGCGTGTCTGTGTGCGCGTGTCTGTGTGCGCGTGTCTGTGTGCGCGTGTCTGTGTGCGCGTGTCTGTGTGTGTGCGCGTGTCTGTGTGCGCGTGTCTGTGTGCGCGTGTCTGTGTGCGCGTGTCTGTGCGCGTGCGCGTGTCTGTGCATGTCTGTGTGTGTGCGCGTGTCTGTGTGTGCGTGTCTGTGTGTGTGCGCGTGTCTGTGTGTGCGTGTCTGTGTGCGTGTCTGTGTGTGTGCGCGTGTCTTTGTGCGTGTCTGTGTGTGTGCGCGTGTCTGTGTGCGTGTCTGTGTGTGTGCGCGTGTCTGTGTGCGCGTGTCTGTGTGCACGTGTCTGTGTGTGCGTGTCTGTGTGTGTGCGCGTGTCTGTGTGTGCGTGTCTGTGTGTGTGCACGTGTCTGTGTGTGCGTGTCTGTGTGTGCGTGTCTGTGTGTGTGTGTGCGTGTCTGTGTGTGTGTGCGTGTCTGTGTGTGCGTGCGTGTCTGTCTGCGTGCGTGTGTATCTCTACTCCATAGATACGTCTTAGCCTCTCATTTTCTCCCGATCACTAATGCTAGTTCCAAAATGGTTTTGTACATGAATGTCAGCATTTAATTTCCCAGCTCTTCGTTTCCAAAGAGTGTGATTCCTGAGCATCCTTTTATTGTGTATTTTGCTGAAATGGTGAGCACTGATGTGCCTCAGAAGAGATTCTGCGACTGAGAAGTCCCGCCCCTTTTTCCATGTCCTTGCTCTTTACTTTGAACCCAGATGTATGGCGGTGATCGGAATGGTGGAGCTTCACTTGGTTTTTGGACTATTGTTATCGTTAATTGACAGCAGGAGGTTATCAGTTCCTCATCACCCAGCCTTGTGTTTACCCTTTTACAGAAGGTTAGGTGTAGGCTGTGGGAACATCTGTAACACTAATCATTTCCGTGGTTTTTCAGTCCCAATTTAATTTTACATAGCATTTACAGCACAGAAACCGGCCATTTGGTGTTTATGCTCCACACGAGCCTCCTCCCACCCCTCTTCATCTCACCCTATCAGCACATCCTTCCTTCTATTCCTTTCTCCCTCATGTTTATCTAGTTTCCCCTTAAATGCATCTCTGCTGTTCACCTCAACCACTCCCTGTGGTAGCGAGTTCCACATTCTCCCCACTCTCTGGGTAAAGAAGTTTCTCCTGAATTCCCTATTGGATTTATTAGTGACTATCTTATATTTATGGTCCCTAGTTTTGGTCTTCTTCACAAGTGGAAACATTTTCTCTAAGTCTAACCTATCAAAGCCTTTCACAATCTTAAAGACGTCTATCAGGTCACCCCTCAGTCTTCTCTTTTCTAGAGAAAAGAGCCCCAGCCTGTTCATTGAATTACATAAAATTTTAATAGCTTTTATCCAAATATTGCTCCATGTCTGTCATTTCCTCACAATCTCCCGCACATTGCCCTATCCCCCACCCTACAGGACTAACTGACCCTCAATGTTAGCCCACAGATAGTGAATATCCTGTATCAAACCGTGGTCTGCACAAGTATGTGAATTCCTCGTCTCAAAAAATGTTATATGGTGGGGGGGGGGGAATTGAATTAATTAAAAGTATTGTGGAGAATTCTGATTAGTTGTTATCTGTTTGTCGATGTTTACATTAATTTTGGATTGATCAATCAGCTGGAAGACGGGGGAGTGGAGCACTTGCTCAGTGACGTGCGGGGGAGGCGTGCAGACCAGGTCCGTGTTCTGCACCCTGTCGGAGGGGAATCGAGGGGAGGCAGTCCGCGACGATTCGGAATGTGCCGCGGTCACGGTGAAACCGCCCGGCCGGCAGGTCTGCAACCTGCTCCAGTGTGCCACGTGGAGCTCCGGGCATTGGTCTGAGGTACGGCCACAAACTAGCCCACGGTCACTCTGTCAATCTATCTTCCTGTGGTCCAGAATGACAGGTTTGAAGAAAGACAGAACTTGCATTTCTATAGCGCCTTTCACGACCTCACGTCCCAAAGCGCTTCAAAGCCAATGAAGTACTTTTGAAGTGTAGACACTGTTGTAATGTAGGAAACGCGGCAGCCTATTTGTGCACAGCAAGCTCCCACAAACAGCAATATGATAATGGCCAGATAATCTGTTTTAGTGATGTTGGTTGAGGGATAAATATTGGCCCCAGGACACCGGGGAGAACTCCCTGCTCTTTAAAATGGTGCCATGTAGGAACACAGGAACAGGAGGTGGTCATTTAGCCCCTCGAGCCTGTTCCGCCATTCAATGAGATCATGGCTGATCTGCGACCTAACTCCATATACACGCCTTTGGCCCATATCCCTTAATACCTTTGGTTTACAAAAATCGATCAATCTCCTATTTAAAATGAACAATTGATCTAGCATCAACTGCCATTTGTAGAAGAGAGTTCCAAACTTCCACCACCCTTTGTGTGTAGAAGTGTTTCCTAATTTCACTCCTGAAAGGTCTGGTTCTAATTTTTAGACTATGTCCCCTCGTCCTAGAATCCCCAACCAGCGGAAATAGTTTCTCTCTAACTACCCTATCTGTTCCCCTTAATATCTTGAAAATTTCGATCAGATCACCCCTTAGCCTTCTAAATTCTAGGGAATAAAACCCTAATTTGTGTAATCTCTCCTCGTAACTTAACCCTTGAAGTCCAGGTATCATTCTGGTAAATCTACGCTGCACTCCCTCCAAGGCCAATATATCCTTCCTAAGGTGTGATGCTCAGAACTGCTGATAGTACTCCAGGTGTGGTCTAATCTGGGCTTTGTATAGCTGCAGCATAACTTCTACCCTCTTGTATTCTAGTCCTCTAGATATAAAGGTTAGCATTCCATTAGCCTTTTTGATTATTTTCTGTATCTGTTAATGATATTTCAATGATCTGTGTACCTGGACCCCCCAAGTCTCTTTGGACTTCCACTGTTTTTAGCTTCTCACCATTTAGAAAATACCCTGCTCCATCCTTTTTAGGTCCAAAGTGGATGACCTCGCATTTGCCGACATTGAAAACCATTTGCCACAGTTCTGCCCATTCACTTAATCTATCAATATCCCCATGTAATTTTATCCTTTCATCTACAATGCCGCCTATCTTTGTGTCATCAGCAAATTTGGATATATGACTTTCTATGCCATCATCTAAGTCGTTAATAAATACTGTGAATAGTTGAGGCCCCAACACAGATCCCTGCGGGACACCACTAGTCACTTTGAATACCTACCCATTATCCCTACTCTCTGTCTCCTGCCGCTCAGCCAATTTCCTAACCAGGTCAATAATTTGCCCTCAATTCCATGGGCTTCTACCTTAGATAACAGTCTCTTATGAGGGACTTTATCAAATGCCTTCTGGAAGTCCATATAAATAACATCCATAGACATTCCCCTGTCCAATACTTTAGTCACCTCTTCAAAAAATTCAATCAGATTTGTTAGGCATGACCTCCCTTTCACAAATCCATGCTGGCTCTCTCTGATCAACTGAAAATTTTCGAGGTGTTCAGTCACCTTATCGTTAATTATAGACTCCAGCAATTTCCAGACAACAGATGTTAAGCTAACTGGTCTATAATTCCCTGGTTTCCCTCTCTCACCATTCTTAAATAGCGGAGTGACATGCGCAATGTTCCAATCTAGAATTCGAGAATCGAGAGAACTTTGGAAGATTATAGTTAGGGCATCTGCAATATGCTCACCTACTTCCTTTAAAACCCTGGGATGGAAACCATCTGGTCCTGGGGATTTGTCACTCTTTAGTGCCATTATTTTCTTCATTACTGTTATTTTAACATAGGAACATAAGAAATAGGAGCAGGAGTAGGCCAATTGGCCCCTTGAGCCTGCTCCGCCATTCAATAAGATCATGGCTGATCTGATCCTAACCGCCAATCTACTATCACAGAACCATCTCCTGAACCTAACAGAATTGGACACACGAAATAGGAGCAGGAACAGGCTACACGGCCCCTGGGCCCACTACGCTACCCACAGGGCCATGACCGATCCGAACCTAGACTCATGTCCAAATTCCTGCCCACTCCCCGTAACCCTTAATTCCCTTTACTTCTAGGAAACTGTCTATTTCTGTTTTAAATTTATGTAATGATGTAGCTTCTACAGCTTTTTGGGGCAGCATATTCCATGGACCTACCACCCTCTGAGTGAAGTAGTTCCTTCTCATCTCAGTTTTGAAAGAGCAGCCCCTTATTCTAAGACTATGCCCCCTAGTTCTAGTTTCACCCATCATCGGGAACATCCTCCCCGCATCCACCTGATCCAACCCCTTCACAATCTTATATGTTTCAATAAGATCGCCTCTCATTCTTCTGAACTCCAATGAGTAGAGTCCCAATCTACCCAACCTCTCCTCATATGTCCATCCCCTCATCCCCGGGATTAACCGAGTGAACCTTCTTTGTACTGACTCGAGAGCAAGTATGTCTTCTCTTAAGTATGGACACCAAAACTGTATGCAGTATTCCAGGTGCGGTCTCACCAATACCTTGTACAACTGAAGCAATACCTCCTTATTTTTATATTCTATCCCCCTAGCAATGAAAGCCAACATTCCATTGGCCTTCTTAATCACTTGCTGCACCTGCATACTAACCTTTTGAGTTTCGTGCACCAGGACCCCCAGATCCCTTTGTACTTCAGTACTTTCCAGTTTCTTGCCATTAAGATAATAACTTGCTCTACTATTTTTCCTGCCAAAGTGCATAACCTCACACTTTCCAGTATTGTATTCCATCTGCCAAATCTCTGCCCACTTACTTAGCCTGTCTATGTCCCCTTGCAGATTTTTTATGTCCTCCTCACTCACTACTTTCCCTCCCATCTTAGTATCATCTGCAAACTTTGATATGTTACACTCGGTCCCCTCCTCCAAATCGTTAATATAGATTGTAAAGAATTGGGGACCCAGCACTGACCCCTGCGGAACACCACTAGTTACTGATTGCCAGTCTGAGAATGAACCATTTATCCCAACTCTCTGCCTTCTGTTAGATAGCCAATCCTCTATCCATGCCAGAATATTACCCCCAATCCCGTGATTTTTTATCTTAAGCAATAATCTTTTGTGTGGCACCTTGTCAAATGCCTTTTGGAAGTCTAAATACACCACATCCACTGGTTCCCCTTTATCCACCCTGTATGTTACTTCCTCAAAGAACTCCAGCAAATTTGTCAAACATGACTTCCCCTTCATAAAACCATGCTGACTTTGTCCTATTAAATTATGATTATCCAAATGTCCCGTTACTGTCTCCTTAATAATGGACTCCAAAATTTTACCTACCACAGATGTTAGGCTAACCGGTCTATAGTTTCCAGCCTTCTGTCTACTGCCCTTTTTAAATAAGGGTGTTACATTAGCAGTTTTCCAGTCTGCTGGGATCTTTGCTGAGTCCAGGGAGTTTTGGAAAATTATTACCAATGCATCCACAATCCCTACCGCCACTTCCCTCAAGACCCTAGGATGTAAGCCATCAGGTCCAGGTGATTTAGCCGCCTTGAGTCCCATTATTTTACCGAGTACCACTTCCTTAGTGATTTTGATCGTGTTTAGCTCCTCCCCCCCTATAGCCCCCTGTTTGTCCAGTGTTGGGATATTCTTAGTGTCCTCTACTGTAAAGACTGATACAAAATATTCATTCAGTGTATTTGCCATCTCCATATTTCCCACCATTAATTTCCCGGTCTCATCCTCTAAGGGACCAACATTTACTTTAGCCACCCTTTTTCTTTTTATATAACTATAAAAACTCTTACTATCTGTTTTTATATTTTTTGCTAATTTACTTTCATAATCTATCTTCCCTTTCTTAATCAATCTTTTTGTTATTTTTTGCTGTCTTTTAAAGTTTTCCCAATCCTCTATCCTCCCACTATATTTGGCTACCTTATAAGCCCTTGTTTTTAGTCGAATACTATCCTTACTTTCTTTACTTAGCCACGGATGACTGTCTTTTCTTTTACACCCTTTTCTTCTCAGTGGAATATATTTTTTTTGGAAGTTGTAAAATAACTCCTTAAATGTACACCACTGATCATGTATCGTCTTACCCTTTAATCTATTTTCCCTATCCACTCTACTCAATTCCGCTCGCATACCTTCATAGTCTCCTTTATTCAAGCTTAGCACGCTTGTTTGAGATCCACCTTCTCACCCTCTAATTGAATATGGAATTCAACCATGTTATGGTCACTCATTCCAAGGGGATCCTTTACTAGGACATTTTTAATTAATCCTGTCTCGTTACACAGGACCAGATCTAAGGTTGCTTGCCCCCTGGTCGGTTCAGTTGCATGCTGCTCAAGAAACCCATCCCTAATACACTCAATGAACTCATCCTCAAGGCAGCCCTGCCCAATTTGATTTGTCCAATTAATATGATAGTTAAAATCCCCCATAATTATAGATGTTCCCTTATTACAAGCCTCAACTATTTCCTGATTGATACTCCGTCCAACAGAGTTGCAACTGTTCGGAGGCCTATAGACTACGCCCACTAGTGTTTTTTCCCCTTATTATTCCTTATCTCCACCCAAACTGTTTAATTATCCTGATCTTTTGACCCAATATCATTTCTCTGTATTACAGTGATTCCTTCCTTTATTAACATAGCCACCCCACCTCCCCTTCCTTCCTGCCTGTCCTTCCTGATCGTTAAATAACCTGGTATGTTTAATTCCCAGGCATTGTCACCCTACAGCCATGTTTCTGTAATGGCCACAAGATCATACCCATATGTAGTTATTTGTGCCATTAACTCGTCTATTTTGTTACGAATGCTACGTGCATTCAGATAGAGAACTTTCAAATATGTTTTGTGACACTTAGTTCCTGCTTTTGCCCTTTTTATTACTTTACCTTTTACTCCATACCTTCTGCCCCTTCCTGACACACTCTGGTTTTTAATTTCCCCATTGCTACCTAAGTCTACGACCTTCTCTGTTGTCATTTTTATTATTTGCTCTCTAGGAACCTCCCCCCCACTAGTTAGTTTAAAGCCCCCTCTACAGCCCTAGTTATATGATCCGCCAGGACTCTAGTCCCAGCACTGGCCAAGTGAAGCCCGTCCCAACGGAACAGCTCCCTCCTGCCCCAGTACTGGTGCCAGTGTCCCAGGAAGCAAAACCCATTTCTCCCACACCAGTCTTTGAGCCACTCATTTAACTCTCTAATTTTATTTGTCCTAGCCAAATTCGCTCGTGGCTCAGGTAATAATCCAGAGATTATTATCCTTGAGGTTCTGTTTTTTAATTTGACCCCTAGCTGCTCATACTCCTTTAACAGAACCGGCTTCCTTGTCCTATCTACGTCGTTTGTACCAACATGGACCACGACAACTGGATCCACCCCCTCCCACTGCAAGTTTCTTTCCAGCCCAGAGGAGATGTCCTTAACCCTGGCACCGGGCAGGCAACACAGCCTATGGGACTCTCGCTCTCAGCTGCAGAGAACTCTATCTATCCCCCTAATAATACTATCCCCTACCACTACAACATTTCTATTTACTCCCCCCTCTTGAATGGCCCCCCGTTCCACGGTGCTGTGGCCAGGTTGCTCATCCTCCCTGCAGTCCCTGCTCCTGTCCCCACAGGGAGTAAGAACCTCGAACCTGTTGGACAAGAGCAAGGGCTGCGGCTCCTCCAACACTACCTCCTGGATCCCCGTACCTGCCTCACTCGTAGTCACACCGTCCTGTCCCTGACCATGGGCTACATCTGAATTAATTAACTTCATAGGTGTGACCACCTCCTGAAACTTACATTAATTTTATTGAGTCCCTGTCCCTGATTTAGTTTCCTTGGGATTTCTGGCATGCTATACTCTTCCTCTATTGTAAATACTGACGCAAAGTAATTATTCAACATGTCCGCCATTTCCTTATTATCATTGACAATATTACCGCTTTCAGTTTTTAAGGGGCCAACATTGCTGCTGACTACCCTCTTTCTCCTAATATAACTGTAAAAATTCTTTGTGTTGATTTTGATATCACTTGCAAGTTTCTTTTCATACTCCCTTTTTGTAGCCCTTATTCTCTGTTTTGTGACCCTTTGCTGTTCTTTGTATCTTTCCCATTCGCCAGGAACTGTGCTAGTTTTTGCATTTTTGTATGCTTTTTGTATGGGTTGCCAACCCTCCAGGATTACCCTGGAATCTCCAGGAATTAAAGATTAATCTCCAGGACACTGCTGGGAGTGACCCGGGAGAAAAATCATAGGGGCGGTAAAAAAAAAAATGCATGTTTTAATTTTCTTTGAACACTTTTGCCTATTAGTTATAAAAACATCGGACATGGGGGAAAAGACTGTTTGCCTGACAGTCAAGAATCATCCAATTGGGTAATGAAGAGTTTGTTCGCTTTCCGATTGGCTGTAGGGAGGTGGTGCGTCATGAGGATGGGCGACCAATGGTGGGAGTGTGGGGGTGGGTGAAGGCGGGAGGTCATGTGATGCAACCCCCAGGAATATGTCCAAACAGACATGGCAACCCTAGTCCATCTGAGAAGGCAGGCAGGGTCTCGGTTTAATATCTCATCCAAACGACGGCACCTCTGACAGTGCAGCACTCCCTCAGTACTGCACTGGGAGTGTCAGCTGAGATTATGTGCTCAAGTCTCTGGAGTGGGATATGAACCCACAACCTTCTGACTCAGAGGCAAGCGTGCTACCCACTGAGCCACGGTTGACAATGGCAGATGCAGTTTAACATAAAGTGTGATGGGGTACACTTTGGATGTAACAACAACAGATGGGGCTACATTCCATTTGGGGGAGGGGGGATAATTGGACAAAGGGAGTTTGGGGTCCAGGAATATAATTCACTTAAAAATATCTTTCATGTGCAAAAAAACTGTCAGAAAGGTTATTGAGATTCTGAGCTTTGTCACAAAAGATTAACCATAAACATTGGGAATTAATAGCTCAGTTCTACAGAGCAGTTAACCTAATTTTAACTATTCTGTGCAGTGTTTGGGGCCTCATCTTAGAAATTATACTGCCTTCAGTGACATCTCAGCAGGATGATACCTGAGATGAAGGGATTACTTATTCAGGACTGTGTAAAGCTGGGTTATAGTCCATGGAGGTGAAGAGTTCAGAGGTACAGGTTGTGCCTACAAAACAGCAGTGACTGCACTTCAGAATCATAGAATCTCTAAGCTCAGAAGGAGGCCATTCGGCCCATCGTGCCTGTGTCGGCTCTTTCAAAGAACTATCCAATTAGTCCCAAATGTACTTGAACAATGTACATTTATTAAAAGGACACCCCACTCCTTATGAGGTATCAAGGGAATATGGAGGAAAGGCAGATAAATGGCCTCCTCCTGTTTTTATTTTCCTTTTTTTTTAAATTGTAGTTACTGAACAAAGTTATTAGCAGCTGGCCACTTGGTTTATTGGTTGTATTTATTCTTAATTCTGAAGCTGCCTCTTGTGTCCTGTTGCAGTGTTCTGTAACGTGTGGCGAGGGGATTCAGACCAGGTCTGTCTCATGCATGTTGCGATCAGGAAGCCAGCTTCCAGACTTTATCTGTTCCTCTCAGACGAAGCCGTCAGTAGCCCAGGCCTGTGTAAGCGGTACCTGCCGAGATGTCTTCTCGTGGTATATTGGGGCCTGGGGCTCGGTAAGTGTTACATCGAACATAAAGCACAGAAACAGGCCGTTCGGCCCAACTGGTCTCTGCTGTGTTTATGCTCCACACGAGCCTCCTCCCACCCTACTTCATCTCACCCTGTCAACAT
The DNA here is from genome assembly GCA_030390025.1 of Squalus acanthias. NCBI lineage: Eukaryota > Metazoa > Chordata > Chondrichthyes > Squaliformes > Squalidae > Squalus > Squalus acanthias. The sequence continues at coordinate 95,935,685 of CM059425.1, read as the reverse complement.
ATCCTTCTATTCCTTTCTCCCTCATGTACTTACCTAGCTTCCCCTTAAATGCATCTATGCTTTTTGCCTGAACTACTCCATGTGGTAGCGAGTTCCACATTCTAACCACTCTCTGGGTAATGAAGTTTCTCCTGCATTCCCTATTGGATTTATTCGTGACTATCTTATATTTATGGCCCCTAGTCTTGGACTCCCCCACAAATGGAGACATATTCTCTACATCTACCCTATCGAACCCCTTCATAATTTTAAAGACCTCTATTAGATTATCCCTCAGTCATAGAGTCATAACGGCACAGAAGGAGGCCATTTGGCCCATCAAGTCCGTGCCGGCTCTCTGTAGAGCAATCCAGTCAGTCTCATTCCCCCGCTCTATCCCCGTAGCCCTGCAAGTTTATTTCCCTCAAGTGCCTATCCAGCCTCCCCTTGAAAACATTGACTGTCTCCGCTTATCTAGAGAAAAAGGCCCCAGTCTGTTCAGCCTTTCCTGATAGTTATAACCTCTCAGTTCTGGCATCATCCTTTGTAAATCTTTGTTGCACCTTCTCCAGTGCCTCTATATTTGGTTCTTAGCTTCCTGAGTCTGCCGATCTTTTTTTTGCTCCCCAGTTTTCTCCTCTGCGGGAGCGGAGGATTCTTTCTGTGTTACAGGTTCACGGGTATCAGTAACCCTCATGTTCCTCGTCTCCCAAGTGCCCACTAACTGGGCCTGGACAATGAGTATTGAACTAAACATCTGCTGAGCCGGATCCTGCGCTCATCCTGCATTTTCTAGTAGACATCACAGTACAGTCATTAGGAGTGGGAGCTATGGCTGATTTTCTACCCCCCTCCCCATTCCTCCTCTGGCCCAGGGGGTACTGAGGCTAACTGACACCCCCATTGTGATTATCCAACTTAAGCCAGACCAGAGATCAAACATGGTACCATGGCGCTCTTCTGCTGGTCAAGTGGGTAAAGGCACCTCCCTGTGTGGCACCGAGGTTCCAGGTTTGATACCCAGTGATTGCTGAGTTCGCTCATCACCTGGGCAGCAGTTGGATGCAGTTGAACGAGAATAGGAGCGGGTTTGTCTTAGGCTCACACGTGAAGACTGAGCACTTGGGTAGATGTTGGAGAGCAGCTGGGGTCTATGGGACTGTAACCCAACAGGAGACGGTGTCTATGGGACTGACACCAGACAGGAGACAGTGTCTATGGGACTGAAACCCAATGAGAGACGGTATCTATGGGCCTGAAACCCAATGAGAGACGGTATCTATGGGCCTGAAACCCAATGAGAGACGGTATCTATGGGACTGAAACCCAATGAGAGACGGTATCTATGGGCCTGAAACCCAATGAGAGACGGTATCTATGGGACTGAAACCCAATGAGAGACGGTATCTATGGGCCTGAAACCCAATAAGAGACGGTATCTATGGGACTGAAACCCAATGAGAGACGGTATCTATGGGCCTGAAACCCAATGAGAGACGGTATCTATGGGCCTGAAACCCAATGAGAGACGGTATCTATGGGACTGAAACCCAATGAGAGACGGTATCTATGGGACTGAAACCCAATGAGAGACGGTATCTATGGGACTGAAACCCAATGAGAGACGGTGTCTATGGGACTGAAACCCAACAAAAGTATATGCCTGCAGAGGAGGAAAGGATAAAATTGGAGAGACGAAAGTGGGATCTTCCTGGTCTGAATTTATCATGGCAACATTGTTTTAATTTAGCTATTTGATTCTTCCTTCACCAAGCTGCTCAATGCCTCTTGTGTCTTGTTGCAGTGCTCAGTAACGTGCGGTGAGGGGATTCAGACCAGGTCTGTCTCGTGTATGTCCCAATCGGGTGGCCAGATGCCAGACTTTGCCTGCTCTTCTCAGTTGAAGCCCTCAGCCACCCAGCCCTGTGCCCTCGATACCTGCTCCGACTTTTTCTCTTGGCACATTGGGGCGTGGGGCCTGGTGAGTTTGCAAAATATCTTTCCTTTCTTGGTCCTGGACCAGAGAATCAGACGATTCTTAGCTTAAATTAATATATAATGACTGTATTTTCCTTTGCATAATGAGTTTGAAATGTTGATCAGCAGATGTACAGAATGGGGAAGGGGGCACGGATTTCAAAACATTGGAATTTTGGAGCTATGTACTTTATTAACAACCTGAAAAGGCGACTTTGTTTGTGATGTGGATAAGATGTGACTCTGTTGACATGTACAATGTCACTGAAAAGACAAAGTCAAAAGTTGCTCCCCCGTGAGTTTATCAATGAGTAACTGCGCTGCACAGGCCAGGAAAGTCCCAGGATTATTGCCCAATCTGTGCGGAGTTGGTGCATATGCAAAGAGCCTAACGCATGCATCAGGCGTGGGCAAAGGACGCCTCTTGTTTGTCCTTACCTAAAATGGTGGCCAGCACTCTTCCAGATTGAAATGTACGCGCGCGCTTCCTGTCCACTATGTTGGGGTCTTAGTCCGAGTAGCGCCCGAAAAACATCTGCTGTGTGGGCCAATTTCTAGGCCATTGTGGGCAAGATCTTCATTGATGCTGGTGTGTGATAATTGGCGAGGTTCAGCTGCTCCAGAGGTTCATTGTGGAGGATTGACATCAGACCCATAGAGTTTCTTGCTGCCAATGCTCCACTTTTAGTAGTAAAGGTGGGGCAGTCAAAGGATTGACTTTCAGTCTGTGTTTGATTCCGTGTTGGTATGCCATGAACTTGAGTCGACGGGTGTCCTGCCAGCCCAGCTCACGGCCTCAATTGGTTGAGCTTTTCCAGTTCTCGGCCAATCCTCAAGAGGAAGGAAAACTAAAAAAAGAAAAGACTTGTATTTCTACAGCGCCTTTCACAACTTCAGGACGTCCCAAAGCACTTTACGGCCAATGAAATACTTTTGGAGTGTGGTCACTGTTGTAATGTGGGAAACGTGGCAGCCAATTTGCACACAGCAAGCTCCCACAAACAGCAATGTGATAATGACCAGATGATCTGTTTTAGTGATAAAAACAGAAAATGCTGGAAACACTCAGCAGGTCAGGCAGCATCTGTGGAGAGAGAAACAGAGTTAACGTTTCAGGTCGATGACCCTTCGTGAGAACTGGAAAAAGTTGGAGATGGAACAGATTTTTAAGCAAGTGTAGGGGCTGGGAAAGGGGGAGGGGAGGAAAGAACAAAAGGGAAGGTCTGTGATAGGGTGGAAGGCAGGAGAGATTAAGAGACAAAAGGGGTGATGGTGCAAGGCAAAAGAAGATGGTAATGGGACAAGTTAATAAACAAAAGATGACTAGATGAAGTGTAAATGGCAGAATGATCGACAGCTGCCATGTGAGAGAGAAAAAAAGATAGGGGCAGAGGTTATGGTCTGAAATTGTTGAACTCGATGTTGAGTCCAGAAGGCTGTATAGTGTCTAATCGAAAGATGAGGTGCTGTTCCTCGAGCTTACGTTGAGCTTCATTGGAACAGTGTAAGAGGCCGAGGTCAGAGTGGGAGTGGAGTGATCATTCTTAACTTGTCCCATTACCATCTCCTTTTGTCTCTTAATCTCTCCTGCCTTCCATCCTATCACAGACCTTCCCTTTTGTTCTTTCCTCCCCTCCCCCTTTTCCTGCCCCTGTACTTGCTTAAAAACCTGTTCCATCTCTAACTTTTTCCAGTTCTGACGAAGGGTCATCGACCTGAAACGTTAACTCTGTTTCTTTCTCCACAGATGCTGCCTGACCTGCTGCGTATTTCCAGCATTTTCTGTTTTTATTTTAGATTTCCAGCATCTGCAGAATTTTGCTTTTGTATTATTGTTTGTGATGTTGGTTGAGGGATAAATATTGGCCAGGACACCGGGGAGAATGCCTCTGCTCCTCTTCCAATAGTGCATGTGGGATCTTTTATTTCCACCTGAGAGAACAGACGGGACCTCGGTTTAAATGGGCTGAAAGGCTTTCTCAATTGGAACCTCTCTTGCAATCTTCTGAAGTTTTATTAGGAAGAGAAAAAAATCTAATTGTTAAAATGATAAAGTGAGAGTTTGGCAATGTGTGGCCCATTGATTTTGTTTCTGCAGTGCTCTAAGAGCTGTGAGTCGGGCCGTCGGAAACGGCAGGTGATCTGCTATGACCAGGATCGCAATTATCAGGACCCACAGAAGTGCAATCCAAGGATCTATCCACGTGAAATCGAGGATTGCAACACTCAGCCCTGCTATCTGCCACAAGGTGAGTCAATGTTGGCAAGTTACTTCATTTTATTTCCTCTTGACAGTTCTGGGTATTGTTCCTCTTTATTCAGCATAAAAACAATCTTATTTTTATTCATTCTCGGGATGTGGGCGTCACGGGCAAGGCCGGCATTTATTGCCATCCCTCGTTACTCTGAGAAGGTGATGGTGGGCCTTCTTGAACCGATGGTAGCGGTTTGATACTGACTACACTGACAGCTGGAGTCCGGCAGAAGTTGATCAAAATACCATGGCAGTAATCCATATGAGGAGTCCAGGTACCAATTGGGAGTCCAGGTACCAATTGGGAGTCCAGGTACCAATCAGGAGTCCAAGAATCAGGTTGATCTCTAATGTGAAGCATCATTGGAGATCCCCATTTCTGTGGATCCCACCAGCTGCCACTGGGTCTCCATCTACCTGTGAATGCTTGTGGCTGGATTCCATTGCACGTGTTCTTGTGTGGAACATAGGAACAGGAGGAGGCCATTCAGTTCCTCGAGCCTGTTCCGTCATTCAGTTAGATCATGACTGATCTGTATCTTAACTCCATTTACTCGCCTTGATTCCATAACCTTTAATACCCTTACCTAACAAAAATTTATCAATCTCTGTCTTGAAAGCTCCCATTGACCCCCAGCGCCCACAGCCTTTTGAGGGAGAGTTTTCCAGATTTCCACCAACCTTTGTGCGAAGAAGTACTTCCTGGTCTTCTGCCGTTTCTCCGGGTTTCCGCCAATCCTTCCCTGGTTACAGCAGGAGATCGGAGACCACCCCCGTGATAGTCTATCCCTCTGGTGGTTAAACTCTACCTCAGCACCACTTCATTCGACCCCTCCACAGCCTCTAAATTATCAGACTGCTTATCCGACATCCAGTATTGGATGAGCAGAAATATTCTCCAGTTAAATATTGGGAAGATTGAAGCCATTGTCTTCAGACCCTGCCACAAACTCTGTTCCCTAGCCACCGAATCCATCCCTCTCCCTGGCAACTGTCTGAGGCCGAACGAGTCTGTTTGCAAACTTGGTGTCATAATTGACCCTGAAATGAGCTTCCGACCACATATCCCGCCATAACTCACTCCTGCCTCAGCTCATCTGCTGCTGAAACCCTCATCCATGCCTTTGTTACCTCTAGACTTGACTATTCCAACACACTCCTGGCCGGCCTCCCACTTTCTACCCTACATAAACTTGAGGTCATCCAAAACTCGGCTGCCCGTGTCCTAACTCGCACCAAGTCCCGTTCACCCATCACCCCCTGTGCTCGCTGACCTACTTTGGCTCCCGGTTAAGAAGCGCCTCGATTTCAAAATTCTCATCCTTGTTTTCAAATCCCTCCATGGCCTCGCCCCTTCCTATCTCTAATCTCCTCCAACCCCGCAACCCCCCGCGATATCTGTGCTCTTCTAATTCTGGCCTCTAGAGCATCCCTGATTATAATCGCTCAATCATTGGTGGCTGTGCCTTCTGTTGCCTCGGGCCTAAGCTCTGAAATTCCCTCCCTAAACCTCTCGGCCTCGCTACCTCTCTTTCCTCCTTTAAGACACTCCTTAAAACCTACCTCTTTGACCAAGCTTTTGATCATCTGCCCTAATTTCTCCTTATTTGGCTCGGTGTCAAATTCTTTGTCTCATAACTCTCCTGTGAAACGCCTTGGGACGTTTTACTATGTTAAAGGCGCTATACAAATACAAGTTGTTGTTGTAAACCGTCCAGATCGGGAAAGTCCCAGGATTGATCCCTTTGTCTCTGCCCTGGTCTTGGTCACAGTGCAGCAGTTTGGGTGCAGTGGCCTGGGATTAGGGAAGGACAATTAGCTGGAACTCCTATTCCTGATACAATAGCAAAATTCTGCGGATGCTGGAAATCTGAAATAAAAACAGAAAATGCTGGAATTACTCAGGTCAGGCAGCATCTGTGGAGAGAGAAACAGAGTTAATGTTTCAGATCAATGATCTTTCGTCAGAACTGGAAAAAGTTGGAGATGTAACAAGTTTTAAGCAAGTGTAGGGGCAGGGAAAGAGGGGGGAGGAGAAAAGAACAAAAGGGAAGGTCTGTGATAGGGTGAAAGGCAGGAGAGATTAAAAGACAAAAGGGCTGATGGTGCAAGACAAAAGGAGATGGTCATTCCCATTTACACCTTTTTAGACCCATCTTTTGTTTCTTAACTTGTCCCATTACCATCTCCTTTTGTCTTGCACCATCATCCCAGCTGTCTTTTAATCTCTCCTGCCTTCCACCCTATCACAGACCTTCCCTTTTAATCTTTCCTCCCCTCCCCCCTCTCCCTGCATCTGTACTTGCTTAAAACTTGTTGCATCTTGACTTTTTCCAGTTCTGATGAAAGGTCATCGACCTGAAACGTCAACTCTGTTTCTCTCTCCACAGATGCTGTCTGACCTGCTGAGTATTTTCAGCATTTTCTGCTCCCACTCCTGATGTTGCCTCTGTGTAGATGCTGGATGAGGATGGGATCGGACTTGGCTTTGATGCCCTCCAGTGTGGGGTACCCTGCCTGTACTCGCCGTCCAGATTCGTGTATGAATAGGGGCTTCTTCAGTGAGGTACCAGAGAGAGGCTGAGCCCTTCGAGCTGTATCCCTCGAGGGCGTTGGAGTCTGAGTGCTGGGAATATCTCACTTTGACCATTTTGCATGTAAAAATGGGTCTCTGGCTATTTGACCATGGAGCTCCTCATAGCCGAGCCTAGTCCAGTACTGACCTGATGTCCACACACATTTCCCAACCAATCCAGTTTCTAGTCAGACATCTGCAAATTGAGCACTTCAGTACAGTATTGAAGGAGAGCTGCACTGTCGGAGATGCCATCTTTTGGATGAGACGTTAAACCGAGGCCCCGTTTGCCCGCTCAGGTGGATGTAAAAGATCCCATGGCACTATTCGAAGAGCAGGGGAGTTATCCTGGCCAATATTTATCCCGGCCAATATTTATCCCTCACTCAACATTACTAAAACCGATTATCTAGTCATGATCTCATTGCTGTTTGTGAGAGCTTGCTGCGTGCAGATTGGCTGCTGTGTTTCCCACATTACAACATTACTAAACTTCAAAAAGTTCTTCATTGGCTGTGAAGTGTTTTGGGACGTTCTGAGGTCGTGAAAGGTGCAATAGAAATGAAAGTCTTTCTTTTCACTCTCAATCATAGTGTTATCAGCACAAAACATAAAAAATATCTCGGACATTAAATGATTGCACGAGGCAGAAGTAATTATTAGCCTACAGTATACGCAATGTTAACAGCTGATTTATTTCCACTCCCACTTCAGATACTTTTGATCAAGTTTTGTGTCATTTTAGGTTGAATCCTGTCTTTTTTTGTTAATTCTATTTCCTTACTCCCCCAGCGGTTCCAAGCTTTCCGGATCCCACGGGATTCGATCCCGATGAAGAGTTAATGACTATCCCGTATACTGGATTTCTTCCATCCTCCGGTGAGTTGCGGCTTTCTGAACTTGCTTTACCTTCTCTGTGTGTGTTGTACAAGTAACAAATGTTTCCGTGGAAATAGTGGGCAGCCGATCCAATGGCTGAGCTTCAGTCTAAACCGTACAGACGAGGAAGATCCAAGGTTCGATCCCGTTCAGTGGCGAGTTAGCTGACCCCATTCACGGCGACGGTAGGCACTCCACGATTGGCCTTAGTGGCCCTGGGTTATAAAGAGAGAAATTACATAGGAACAGGAGGAGGCCACTCAGCCCCGCGAGCCTGCTCTGCCGTTTAATTACATCATGGCTGATCTGTACCTCAACTCCATTTACCCACCTTTGATCCATATCCCTTGATACCCTTAACCAAAGAGTAGCACTGGTTGAATCAATGGGAAAGTTTGCCAGTCACATCATACATTTTCTTTCTCTTCCTCCTCCTCCTCCTCTCCCCATTTAAAAATGTAAAATGGAAGAAGCGAGATGAAATAGGAACAGGAGTAGACCATTCAGCCCCTTGAGCCTGTTCCGCTATTCAATTAGATCCTGGCTGATCGGTATCTCAACTCCATCTACCCGCCTTTGCTCCTCATCCCTTGATACCAATGTACCAAGCAGCTGTGGCTCAGTGGGTAGCACACTTGCCTCTGAGTCAGAAGGCTGTGGGTTGAAGTCCCACTTCAGGGTCTTGAGTATATATAGCTAGGCTGACACTCCCAGTGCTGCACTGTCGGAGGTGCCGTCTTTCGGATGAGACGTTAAACCGAGGCCCCGTCTGCTCTGTCAGGTGGACATAAAAGACCCCATGGCACTATTTCGAAGAAGAGCAGGGGAGTTATCCCCGGTGTCCTGGCTAATATGTATCCCTCAACCAACATTACAAAAACAGATTATCTGGTCATTATCACATTGCTGTTTGTGGGAGCTTGCTGTGCGCAAATTGGCTGCAGCATTTCCCACATTACAACAGTGACTACACTTCGAAAGTACTTCATTGACTGTAAAATGCTTTGAGACGTCCGGTGGTCATGAAAGGCGCTATATAAATGCAAGTCTTTTTTTTATACCCATGTCCAACAAAAATCAATCAATCTCAGTCTTGAAAGCTCCAATTGATCCCCAGCATCCGCAGCCTTTTCAGGGGGAGAGTTCCAGATTTCCGCTACCCTTTGTGTGAAGAACAGCTTCCCAATATTACTCCAGAATGGCCTGGCTCTAATTTTAAGATTGTGCCCCCCTGTTCTGGATTCCCCACCAGAGGAAATAGTTTCTCTGTATCTATCCTATCGAATCCCTTAATTATTTTAAACACCTCGATCAGATCACTCTTCAACCCTCTAAAGGGGAATACAAGCCAAGTTTACACAACCTGTCCTCATAATGTAACCCCCTAAGGCTGGTATCCAGCATTCCCATTCCAAATTGCAGTATGTCCACCCATTACTGGAAGATGTCGGGTGAGGGCAGAATCAGGCTTGGCTAATGCTCTCCACAGTTAGTTGGATAGCTTGCCAATAATAGCTATTAAGGCACGCACATGAGTAACTGTCCCTTGAGGAAAGTACTCTCAATAAGGAGTCAATGCCTTCAGGAGAGATGGGGAATATTTAAGTAAGTAAGGGAAATATTGAGAGGACAGAATGCAAGATGGACAATCCCACCTGCTTCTCTATTAGACTGTGCTACTGTCGATTCACACCACATCCCAGATCCTCAGGGAATTATTTAAAATCTCCCAGCTGGTACCAGTCAAAGTAACCATTAAATGGATTGTCGTAAAAACCCAACAGGTGTACTAATGTCCTTTTAGGAAAGGAAACCTGCCGTCTTTACCCAGTCTGGCCTATATGTGACTCCAGACCCACAGCAACATGGTTGACTCTTCACTGTTCCCTGAAGTGGCCAAGCAAGTCCTTCAAGTCCAAGCAAGTTGCATCAAACCTCTACAAAGGAGAAGGCCCACCACCACCGCCTTCTCAGGGAAACTAGGGATGGGCAATAAATGCCAGCCTTGCCAGCGACTCCCACATCCATGAATTTAAAAAACGATTAGCTCCTTGGAGTATTGCCTTACTGCTTTGTCAAGGTGTCAGCCGTGGCTCAGTGGGCAGTGCTTTCGCCTCTGAATCAGAAGGTCGTGGGTTCAAGTCCCAATCCAGAGATTTGGCTGTGAAGCGCTTTGGGATGTCCTGAGGTTGGGAAAGGCGCTATATAAATGAAAGTTCTTTTAAATTTGATTTGTCGACTTTACATCCTAGTAATATTACACATTTTGCAAAGCTGAAAGTGTGTAGTAAAACTGTCCGACAGGACTGGATTTTTAACTTCTGCATGTTGCTACTTGGCGACTGGTTATTTTTTTTCTCTCCAAATTTCAGAACAATATTCTCCGAACTTCCTGCCGGAACGAACCGAGACGAACCTCCTTCCCGTTCCATCACAACGAAATGAGTGGGAACACTCGAGATTTTACCACTACATTTCCGAATCGGATTCGCCTGCTTCTGGACCAGTCTCCGACCCATCAAGATTCCACCACAGCAACCAGCAGTCACGGCAGGAGCTGATGGTCCCAGAGCCTCGGGATTGTAACGTCGAACCTTACGGCTGCTGTCCAGATGGTTATGCCCCAGCTAGTGGACCAGGAGGGGAGGGCTGTCCTTCGATCCCCTGCTACAAAAGCAGGTAATGGCTAGATCAGCGGGGAACCTTTAATGGCCATTGTCCCCATGGTCTGTGCAATTGCAATGGGTGTTAGCCGTGGCTCAGTGGTAGCAATCTCGCCTCTGCCCTCTCAGGTGGATGTAAAAGATCCCATGGCACTATTCGAAGAAGAGCAGGGGAGTTCTCCCTGGTGACCTGGCTAATATTTATCCCTCAACGAACATCACTATAAAAAAACAGATTATCTGGTCATTAACACGCTGCTGTTTGTGGCACCTTGCTGTGCGCAAATTGGCTGCCGTGTTTCCTACACTTCAAATTAACTTCATTGTCTATAAAGCGCTTTGGGACGTCCAGAAGTCGTGAAAGTTGCTATATAAATGCAAGTATTTCTTCTTTTGTTTTTTGCCGGACGTTTCACTCCGTCACCTGTGTAAATTGTAACCAGCGCCAATGAGATCATTACTGTCCCTCTCAGCACCCGGTCATCGTGTCCCCAAGTTTAGGCAGTTATCTCTGAGCTACCTTCGACATGCAGCAAGGCTGAAGTCTGTGTCGTAAACAACAAAGCAATGGTAGAATTTGGACTGGTCCTTCACTGGAATGAAAAGCTCATTAAATGAACATGTTGGGGGAAATACCTCACAGTGAAAGGGTAGTGTACGCAGGTCAACGAAGCCTAGGATTGCCAACTCTGGTTGGACAGATTCCTGGAGGTGTCATCACTTGATCACCTGCCTCCAACTGCCCCGCCCCCACACTCTCCCCATTGGTCGCCCGACACGTCCATCCTCGCGGAGCCCCGCCTTCCCGCAGCCAATCGAAAGGTGAACAGACTCTTAGTCAAGAATTATCCAATAGGGTGAATGTCAGTCGAACAACCTTTTTTTTCCCCCATCTCATTTTTATAGCTAGTAAACAAAAGTGTTCAAAGAAAATGAGAATTTTTTATCGCCCCTGTGATTTTTCTCCCGGGTCGCTCACAGCAGCGTCCTGGAGTTTGGTCTTTAATTCCTCGAGACTCCAGGGCAATCCTTGAGAGTGGGCAGCCCTAACAAAGCCTCCTGTACCACTTTCTTTCATGGTTTTTGGGCCTAACGGTTGAGTACCATGGAGGCCCCGGGCTGCAGGGGCACATTTAAAGTTTCAATCCCTGGCCCTGTTAATTTGGGGCTATCTCGGAATGCCGGGATCAACAGGTTTCAGTGTTCAAATGTAAGATTTACAGTGCTAAGAATGGCCCTTTCCAAACCTCCAGGCCCACACATATCAAAAAGACAAAGTAATCAATAAAGAATAAGTGTCTTGGGGAAGATAACTGAAGGGGGATCGACAGGGTAGATGCCGAGAGGTTGTTTCCCCTGGCTGGAGTGTCTAGAACTAGGGGGCATAGTCTCAGGATAAGGGGTCGGCCATTTAAGACTGAGATAAGGAGGAATTTCTTCACTCAGAGGGTGGTGAATCTTTGGAATTCTCTGCCCCAGAGGGCTGTGGAGGCTCAGTCGTTGAGTATATTCAAGACAAAGATCGATAGATTTTTGAATATTAAGGGAATCGAGGGATATGGAGATAGTTCAGGAAAGTGGAGTTGAGGTAGAAGATCAGCCATGATCTTATTGAATGGCGGAGCAGGCTCGAGGGGCCGTATGGCCTACTCCTGCTCCTATTTCTTCTGTTCTTATGTTCGCTATTCGTGGTGCAATCGTAAACGCGTTCTTTATACCCGCGTGTATGACTTTGCTGCAAATTGAGGAAACCTCTGCCTTGCCCCGTTTTTGTCTTCCGTGCTGTTTAAATGTTGGTCGTCTACTGGTGGGAACCCATTTTAAACCAGTTTAATTAGGCTAGTGTTAATATGTTCTAAATTATGGAATGATATTTTTTGAAATGATCAGGTATGGATGTTGTCCTGATGGAGTGACATCAGCAAAAGGATATAACCAGGCTGGGTGTTCGAGACATTCAACAGATGATTATTATAACAGAAATGACCAACAAACCTCTGTAAGTACATCAGTGACTCTTTCTATAGTGTGACTTCTATACGTCATTATAAAATGTTTGAAGAATTGAACAGCAGCAGAAAGCAATGGTAGATTTGGACTGGCCTTTCACTGGAATGAAAAGCTCATTTAAATGAAAATATCTGGGGCAGTACCTCACAGTGAAAGAGTTATGTACACATTTCTTTCCTGATACAAATTGTCTCATTTTTATTGTTAAATCTCACCCCCCACTCCCCCACCCCATTTCTCTTGAATCCTGTGACTATTGCTGGGTACGATTTCACTGACGCACCCATCCCTTAAATCTCCCGGATAGCTGTTTGAGCCTGGACATTGAGTGTCTGTCTGTGGGGTGGGGTGGAGATGGGGGAGGGGAGTGGGGAGCCAGCCCGTCCAAACCTGATCCTGTTCTCATCAGAGGCCCTCCTAAATACACCTTCAGGTAGGGTGGGGGAGGGGGGTCACAGAGTAATGATCAGGACCAGGAATGCTAGCTGATAGTTTCCTCTCTAGCCCAGGAGTAATGAGGCCAATTGTAGCACCTTCAATATCCATGAACGCAGCACAAAGGATTGAACCCGAGGCCTCCTTGGACTGTCTAGCTCAGTGTTGTCCAATATGTTCACCACTAGGCACACAATGCACCAAGTCCCATTCACCCATCACCCCTGTGCTCGCTGACCTACATTGACTCCTGGTCCGGCAACACCTCGATTTTAAAATTCTCATCCTTGTTTTCAAATCCATCCATGACCTCGCCCCTCCCTCTCTCTGTAACCTCCTCTAGCTCTACAACCCTCCGAGATCTCTGCGTTCCTCAAATTCTGGCCTTTTGCGCAATCCCGCTCCCTTCGCCCCACCATCGGTGGCCGTGCTTTCAGCTGTCTTGTCCCTAAGCTCTGGAATTCCCTCCCTAAACCGCTCCGCCTCTCCTCCTTTAAGATGCTCCTTAAAACTTATCTCTTTGTCCAAGCGTTTGGTCACCTGCCCTAATATCTCTTTGTGGCTCAGTGTCTAATTTTGTCTAATTCTCCCGTGGAGCACCTTGGGACACTTTGCTACGTTAAAGGCGCAAAATAAATAAGTTGTCGTTGTTGTAAGTCAACACGTTGAGGTAAGGAAATTTGGGCGCGGGGGGAGAAATATTTTGAATTCAACAACTGCTTTATGTACTTAATGTAGGAATCGCGGGTCACTGTTCGGGACAATCCATCAGGTGACTGTCGGAGCTCCATGTTCGGCTGCTGCCATGATGAATCTACCTCTGCGCTAGGACCAAATGGAGAAGGCTGCAGGAATGGCCCCCGGCACCGTAAGTGGGATCTTATTTCTTTTAGCTACCCGGGGCTGCTTTACAAAATGTGCAGTTGTTAAAGGTGAGAATCCCTCTACTTCTGTCTCCCCATTCTGTTGCCTCTCGGTGCCCAGCGTGTATTCCAAGCAGATGGGTGACTTGCACCAGGCACCTGCTTATTGCACTCTGAAACCAGTTGCTTGGGGGCACGTGACTGAGCGGATGAGCCCCTCTTTTCTGCAGGAAGCTGCCTGCTTTGTGCTTTGACTGGAGTTGAGGTAGAAGATTAGCCATGACCTTACTGAATGGCGGAACAGGCTCGAGGGGCCAAATGGTCTACTCCTGCACCTATTTCTTATGTTCTTATGACTGAAGTGCGGTTGAGATTGAGAACCTCAGTGCGGGGATTGTGTCCAAATCAACAAGTCCCAGCTGTAGATTTTTATATCCAATCACTTCCCTCGCTGATCACATTCACTTTTTGGTGAACATGTTCAGAATGGACCAAGTGTCCTATCCACAAATCTGTTACAACTTGCATTTATATAGCACCTTTCTTCTTAGGCAGTCCCTCAGCACAGAGGATGACTTGCTTCCACACTAAAAATGTGTTCTCAGGTGACTGATGAGTCCAATGCGGGACCTACAGTCTCTGTCACAGGTGGGGCAGACGATGGTTGAAGGGGCAGGTGGGTGGGGTGCTTGGGTTGACGTGCGCTCCTTCCGCTGTTTGCGCTTGGCTTCCGCTTGCTCCCGGCGAAGAGACTCGAGGTGTTCGGCCTTCCCGGATGCTTCTCCTCCACTTTGTGCGGTCTTGGGCCAGGGATTCCCAGGTGTCGGTGGGGATGTTACACTTTTTCAAGGAGGCTTTGAGGGTGTCTTGAAGCGTTTCCTCTGCCCACCTGGGGCTCTCTTGCCATGTCGGAGCTTCAAGTAGAGCGCTTGTTTTGGGAGTCTCGTATTGGGCATGCGGACGATGTGGCCCATCCATCGGAGCTGATCGAGCGTGGTCAAAGCTTCGATGCTGGGGATGTTGGCCTGAGCGAGAACACCGACGTTGGTGCACCTATCCTGCCAATGGATTTGCAGGATCTTGCGGAGGCAGCATTGGTGGAACCTCTCCAGTGCTTTGAGGTGCCTGCTGTACATGGTCCATGTCTCTGAAGTATACAGGAGGGCGGGTATCACTACTGCTCTGTAGACCATGAGCTTAGTGCTGGGTTTGAGGTCCTGGTCTTCAAACACTGTCTTCCTCAGGCGACCGAAGGCTGCACTGGCACACTGAAGGCGGTGTTGGACTTGGTCATCGACGTCTGCCCTTGTTGACAGTAGGCTCCCAAGGTATGGAACGTGGTCCACGTTGTCCAAGGCCTCGTCATGGATTTTGATAATCGGGGAGCAGTACTGTGTGGCGGGGGCAGGTTGGTAGAGGACCTTTGTCTTACGGATGTTTAGTGTAAGGCCCATGCTCTCGTATGCTTTGGTGAAGGTGTTAATGATGGTTTGGGGTTCGGCCTCAGAGTGTGCACAGACGCAAGCAACGTCTGCATACTGTAATTCGATGACAGAGGATGGGACGACCTTGGATCTGGACTGGAGGCAACGGAGGTTGAACAGTTTCCCGTTTGTTCTGTAGATTAGCTCCACTCCAGCGGGGAGCTTACTGAGGGTGAGATGGAGCATTGCAGCCAGGAAGATTGAGAAGAGTGTTGGTGCGATGACACAGCCTTGCTTGACCCCTGCCCGTACGTGAATTGGGTCTGTGGTGGAACCGTTGGTCAGGATCACGGCTTGCATGTCGTCGTGAAGCAGGCGGAGGCTGGTGACAAACTTTTGAGGGCAACCGAGTTTGAGGAGGACACTCCATAATCCCTCACGGTTGACGGTGTTGAAGGCCTTTGTGAGGTCAAAGAAGGCCATGTACAGCAGATGGTCCTGTTCTCTGCATTTCTCTTGTAGTTGACGCGCGGTGAAGAGCATGTCCATTGTGCCCCTTAGTGGGCGGAATCCGCATTGCGACTCTGGGAGGAGCTCTTCAGCCACTGGGAGAAGGCGATTGAGGAGGATTCTTGCGATGACTTTCCCTGTGGCAGACAGCAGGGAGACTCCTCTGTAATTACCGCAATCGGACTTGTCACCTTTCTTGAAGATGGTCACGATTACGGCGTCTCTGAGGTCCCCTGGCATGCTCACCTCCTTCCAAATAAGAGAAATGAGTTAATGTATTCGCGCCAATAGTGCTTCTCTGCCATGTTTTAGCGCCTCGGCGGGGATTCCATCTGCTCCTGAGGCCTTGTTGTTCTTCAGTTGTCGGATGGCCTTTTCAACCTCCTGCCGGGCTGGGGTTGTGCTGAGGTGGTGGCGGGTAGCATGCTGTGGGATGGAGTTGAGGAGACTCGCATCGAAGACAGGAGCTCACGCCTGCTGGACAGACCACCGCCTAATCCGCTCTGTCATCTCCATCAACGTAGCCCCAAAACAGCGGTGGCAACAGAAGCAATACCGCAGGAAAATCAATGCTGGAACACTCCGAGACCCTGCTAAGAAAGCCCTATTCAGCCTGCGCCTCACAACCAACCTGACGACTCCCAGTGATTCAGAGACACAGAGTGCCCACAGCGCCTGGTCTGCACTCGGCCTCCATAATCAGCACCTGTGAAGAGATGCTCGGTCACTCGACCAGGAAACACCAAGGCTGGTTCGACGAGAACGACCAGGAGATCCAGGAGCTAATAAGCCGCGCAAGCGCAAGGCATTCCTGATCTGGAAACAGCAACAGAACTCGAGAGCAAGTGTGTGCTAGGCCGATGTAGCAGAGCCTGGTCTCATAGCACCTCTAACGTAGTAAAAAGTCCCAAGGTGCTTCACGGGAGCGATTATCTGACAAAAGTTTTTCACCGAGCCACATAAGGAGATACTACAAGTGACTAAAAGCTTGGTCAAAGAGGTAGGTTTTAAGGAGTGCCTGAAAGGAGGAAAGAGAGGTAGAAAGGCGGAGAGGTCTAGGGAGGGAATTCCAGAGCTTAGGCCTAGGCAGTTGAAGGCATGGCCACCGATGGTGAAGCGATTAAAATTGGGGATGCTCAAGAGGCCGGAATTCGAGGCGTGCATAGATCTCGGAGGGTTGTAGGAGGTTACAGAAATATGGAGGGATTTGAAAACGAGGATGAGAATTTTAAAATCGAGGCATTGCCAGACTGCAAGCCAAAGTAGGTCAGCGAGCAGAGGGGTGATGGGTGAACGGGACTTAGTGAGAGTTAGGGTACGGACAGCAGTGTTTTGGATTAGCTTAAGTTTATGGAGGGTGGAAAATGGGAGGCTGGCCATGATAGCGTGGAATAGTCGAGTCTGGAGGAAACAAAGGGTTTCAGCAGCAGATGAGCTGAGGCAGGGGTGGAGACGGGCGATGTTACAGAGGTGGAAGTAGGTGGTCTTGGTGATGGAGCGGGTATGTGGTTGGAAGCTCATCTCAGGGTCAAACACAGCACCAAGGTTGAATGAGCCCAAGTTTACGGAGCTGTAGACTACGTAATTACCCTCAAATAGCCTTGGTGAAATATCTAACGTTTGCTATGTTACTGGGCTTATTTGCAGCTTATCCAGCTATATGCTTGTTATTGAGCGCCAACGGCCCATGCACAGACTGGACAGTCCGATGGTTCTTCGTCCCGGGCGCCGCGGTCTGTAACCGCTTCTGGTACGGAGGGTGCCACGGGAACAAGAACAATTTCGACACCGAGGAGGAGTGCCTGAGTCGGTGCAAGAGATCGAGCGTCCACAGCGGATCGACCAACACGCCGGGTGAACTACCACACTGGTGGGTACCTCACACAGGACGTCACTCCGAGTCCCATCTGCTGCCCGTGCTTTCTCCGAACAGGGAACCTGTACAACCTCAACCAGAACAACCCATTTACAGGTAGTGCTATTGTTACCAAACTATCTGTTAATTAATTTCTGTATCTTTTTTTTTTTAAAACACACACAAATGATGAAGGGTTTTAATAGAATAAATCAGGAGAAACTGTTTCCAGTGGCAGGAGGGTCTGTAACCAGATCATTGGCAAAAGAACCAGAGGTGACATGAGGGCAAATTTTTTGCACAGCGAGTTATGATGATCTGGAATGCTCTGCCTGAAAGGGCGGTGGAAGCAGACTCAATAGTAACTTTCAAAAGGGAATTGCATATATATTTGAAGGGGAAAAAAAATTGCGGGGCTATGGGGAAAGAGCAGGGGAGTGAGACTAATTGGATAGCTCTTTCAGAGAGCCGGCACAGGCACGATGGACTGAATGGCTGCCTTCTATGCTGTGAGATTCTATGAATTTGTGCTCGCCAAGTTGCTGGACATCTGTGTTGGGCAGTTGAACACCCTTCTACCCAAGCCCCAAAATTGCGAGGCTGCGCTCCCAATGTGGAGCTTCACTTGACTGGAGCGCAGAACAGAAAACCAAGTGCACGACACTGCCCAATTCTCCGATCTGCACTCCCATCAAGCAGCACTTGGCAGCGGGAGCAAAGGCACACAGTTTGGGGATCTGGCGTTCACACTAGGCGTTGCCAAGGCAGATACAGAGTTAGTTAGACGTGGTGTCAAAACCCTCTATTCATGGTGTTCACACTTCTTATTTCAACACAAAACACAAAAGTCAAAGACAGGAGAAGCGCAGGTGGCCAAGGGAAGCCCTCTGGTATACCAGCTCTCCCAGCCTGGCGCATAGCCATGGTCTGACTGCCCTGAACCTTACATCTAGGAACATAGGAACACGAGCCCCTCGAGCCTGTTCCACCATTCAATTAGACCATGGCTGCTCTTTTTCTTAACTCCATCTACCTGCCTTGGTTCCGTAACCCTTAATATGCTTGCCTAATAAAAATCTATCAATCTCAGTATCTATAGTACCCTGGCCATCAGATTATTCCAGAAACAAGAATGCAAAATGCTGGAAACACTCAGCAGGTCAGACAGCATCTGTAGAAAGAACAGACAAGTTAGCATAGACTTACGTCGGAATTACAACACAGAAACAGGCCATTCAGACCAACCTGTCCGCGTTGGTGTTTACCCTCCACACAAACAGAATGTACAACTTAAAAATGGAGACTGGTCCAATTCTTTCCTGCCCTTGAACCCGCCTCACCGTAGACACTGACCTCACCCTGTGTTTACTTAACAACAATTAGACTTTGCGGCCTTTAAAAGAACACAGGTTCACCTTAGCACTAGAATAATGCATTCTGCATTACATATGGTCTGTATAAAACGGCACATGGACACCACCACAGGAGATCTAGATATATATACTTTACATTCGTAGTACCATTTCAGTGCCCAGCGATTGACCTAACTTCGAAAATCACCTGGCATTAATCCTTCAATTTAAAAGCAACATTTTGACTTTACATAAATTGTTTTATAAATTTAAGATTCAACAGTTATTTTATTTCCTCTGCCAGGTTAAATATAGAAAGAGGTGATCCGTCCTCTGTGGATGCAAGGCCAGGGCAAACCGTAAGGTTACTGTGCAGGGTTGATGCTTCTCCCTCTCGCATTGTTGAATGGCACAGAGACGGAAGACCAATATATTCAACAAGGTTAGTCCAGTTATTCTAAATGAAGGGGCTTAGTTGGGTGGGACCCTTGATAACAGCTACGGTTGGAAAGTTTCTTCCAGACTTCCAAAGCTCAATGAGCCAAACGCCAGAACATTTATCTAACTTTACAACACCTATATGCAACCTTTCCACAGGTGACGTAGACATTGTCCCTGTAGTACAGCAACTGCCGCGTTGTCTGAGGACTGGGAGTATTTGATAATTGCTGGCTGTTCACCTAAGTTGTTACCAGCCTGTCAGTTGAGTGAGAACAGTCAAGAGAAACGTAAAAGAATGAACGGACTTGCTTTTATATAGTGCCTTTCACGACCTCAGGATGTTCCAAAGCGCTTTATAGCTAATGAAGTACTTTTTTGAAGTGTAGTCATTGTTGTAATGTAGGAAATGCGGCAGCCAATTTGTGCACAGCAAGGTCCCACACACAGCAGTATGACAATGATCAGATAATCTGTTTTAGTGATGTTGGTTGAGAGATATTGTCCAGGAATCCGGGGAGAACTCCCCTGCTCTTTTTTGAAATAGTGCAGTAGGATCTTTTACATCCAGCCGAGAGGGCAGATGGGGCCTCGGTTTAACGTCTCATCTGAAAGACGGCACCTCCGCCCGTGCAGCACTCCCTCAGTACTGCACTGGAGTTGCAAAATGGAAGGGGGGAGGGGGATAATTGTCTCCTGAGCTACTTTTGCCAATCTGTTAACTGTTATATTTTTCTGTTTCTCACATACAGACACGTCGAGCATTCAGATGGGTCGCTAGCAATCAGCGGGGTTCGAGAACAAGATGCCGGATTGTACACCTGTCGTGCATCTAATGGACGTGATCAGGATTTTCGGCAAGTTCAGCTTAACATTCAAGGTACTGTTTTTGCGTACAGGGAGTTATTATCTGAAACGTTAAACCTGAAAGAGCAGCAGACCCTATGCATTATGACATTAGTGTATAAACACTTAACATGCTCATTTGACATTCTTCTGTCCATTAACGGTACTGTCAACTCATTTAACGTAATGGACAGATCAATGTCGTATGAATGTGCTAAGAGGTAATTCCTAGCTAAGATTTCATTTGAGAAACTATCCTGAAAAGAAACCTATTTTTGTCTAATAGACAATCCTGGTAAAATTATTCTTTCTGTGATTCTCGCATGTTGCCTTCACTCGTGTGAAAACGGTAAGAACATTAGGAGAGTCAAAAACAAGAGGTCACTTGGCCGTTTGAAGCCCGTCCCTTTAGTATTCCAACCTCTAAATTCTGCCTTCCTACTAACCAGCCTGGTAAATTATTTCAGACCTTCATCACTCCTCGTGTGTAAAACCTCCTGCTGGTATTTGATGTAAATCGCTCGCATTCATAAAGTGACTGCACAGCCAGTTTCTATGTACTGTACCACTTATCCCCTTAATAGCATCCTGATTTAGTTATTTTAAAAGCTTCTTGTTTTATTTGTTTAAGCTAGCGGTTTTTTTCTAATCAGAATGTTGCATTGATTGCATGGATTAGTGTCCTGGGAAACATGTTCAGTATTCACTTGGGTATTGGCCCTCGTGAATTGTAGCTGCACTCACTGATCAAGAGAGCGGCAACTCTCGTCAATACTGGATCTCCTTATAACAGGTCTTGTAATCTGGACAATTTCACCGAACCTGTGTTAGTCGTGAAAGCTGCAAGTCCAATAAAATTAAAATCTAACCAATTCAATTTTCAAGATTTCTAGGAATCTCCCCAATGCTGTCCCATCACACAACACCCTGGGTGAGGGAGGGCAGCTAATCTACTCCCAGAACTTTTCTAACACTGTTGTATAGTCACAGTGGCCCGGGGTGTTGCTGTCTTCTTTCCTTATTGGGAGCACCCATCCTCTGCTCAGCTTTTCCCCCAGACTGAGATTATCATCTCACTGTTATTGCCATGAAGGTGGTCCAACTAATCTCTCCTGCTCCAACGCACCAAATCCGCAGTACGTCTTTAAAAAAAAAAACAGATCTACAAATAAAATGACTGACTCCTGTATGTTCTCGTATGCATGTACTCACTAGTGTAGCGAAATAATTTCAAAGTAAAAGCATGCTTCTGAGTGACTGCGTTGTAGTTAGTCTTTTTCACCTGCATGATCTGGTATTCGGGTCTCGTAGAGGTGGTGGCTGGGAAATGTTTGGATTGAGATTCATTTTCCAAATGTGTGACTAACCTGTGACCGCATCAAACATCATCATTCACACTTGAGGTGGAATCACGATTGGTTGACTTCAGTGCTTCCACATTCTAATTTTTACCCCTTTACCTAGATCTTGTTATGATGATCTGGAATACACTACCTGAAAGGGTGGTGGAAACAGATTCAATAGTAACTTTCAAAAGGAAATTGGACAGATAGGGGATTTGCTAGTTAGGGGCATAGACAGGCGTTTCTGTCACCGCAAACGTGATTTCCGAATGGTATGTTGCCTCCCTGGTGCCAGGGTAAAGGATATCACTGAGCAGGTGCAGGACATTTTGCAAGGGGATCGGGAACAGCCAGAAGTTGTGGTCCATGTTGGAACCAATGACATAAGTAGAAAAAAATGTTGAGGTCCTTCAGGTAGAGTTTCAGGAGCTAGGAAAAAGATTAAAAAACAGGACCTCAAAGGTAGTAATCTCGGGATTATTCCCAGTGCCACGGGCTAGTGAATATAAAAACATGGCTGGAAAAGTGGTGCAGGAGGGAAGGTTTCCGATTCTTGGGGCATTGTGACCGGTTCTGGGGAAGGGGCACCTGCACAAGATGGATGGGTTGCACCTGAAGAGAGCCGGGACCAATGTTCTCGCTGAGAGGTTAACTAGTACTGTTGGGGAGGATTTACACTAATTTGGCAGGGGGAGCTGAACCAGAAAATAGCAGAAAGGAGCAGCAATGAGATCAGAGGAAAGAAATATATAAACTGCAGTAAAATCAGAAGTATCTCAAAAATTGCAGGATCCAGATTGAGGAAAATAGCAAAAGTGACGAAGGAGGTATTAAATTGTATGTACGTCACTGTCTGTAGTGTAACTGATAAGGTTGGCACACGTTGCCACATGGGATTATGACGTTGTTGCATTAACAGAGATGTGGCTCAAACAAGACCAGGAATGGGTTCTTAATATTCCTGTATACCAAGTATTCAGGAATGCTAGAGAAGGAAAAGGAGGAGGGGATGTGGCAGTATTGATTAAGGATGATACAGTTCTACAGAGAAAGGATATACTAGATGGTTCTCGGACTGAATCTATTTGGCTTGAGTGAACAGAGGGGGAACTATTACATTGCTGGGAGTTTTTTCATAGAGCTCCAAACAGTGAGGAGATAGATGAGCAACTTTGTTGGCAAATTTCAAAGGTGTGTAACAAAACTAGAGTAGTAATATTAGGAGACTTTAATTACCCTAATATAGACTGGGAAAAACATAGTGCTAAGGGTAGGGAAGGAGAGGAATTTCTGATGTGTGTGCAGGAGAACTTTCTCGATCAATATGTCTCCAATCCAACAAGGAAGGAATCAGTGTTGGATCTGGTTCAGGGAAATGAAGTAGGGCAAGTGGAGTGTGTTACAGTCGGAGATCATCTAGCTAACAGTGACCACAGCCTAATTCGGTTCAGAGTAATTATGGAAAGAGACTAGAAAATATTGAAGGTAGAAATGCTCAACTGGGGAAGAGCTGATTTCAGTGATTTAAGAAGGGACCTAGTACAGGTAGAGTGGAAAAGGCAATTGCAGGGTAAAGCAGTAACGGAGCAATGGAAAGTATTCAGGGAAGAGATAGTTCAGATACAAACTAGGCATATTCCTTTGAAGTGAAACGGTAGAGAATCCAAAGTTAATGCACCCTGGATGACAAAGGAAATAAAACAGAAAAAGGAGGCTTATGACAAATGTCAGGAGCAAGATTTAGTTAATAACCAGGAAGATTATGGAAAGTACAGGAGGGAATTAAAAAAGTTAATACAGGAGGCAAAGAGAGTTTACGAGTAAAGACTAGCAGGCAACATTAAATTGAACCCTAAAACATTTTATAAACATGTAAAGTGTAAGCGGTTAGCTAGGGAAAATGTTGGGCCTATTAAAGACCCAAAGAGAAATCTTCATAATAGAGGCAGAGGACATGGCTAAAGTATTAAATGAATACTTTGCATCTGTCTTCACAAAGGAAGTGGATGATGTGAAGGTTACACTAAAAATGAGGGAAGTTATGGACAGGATAGTAATAGATAGTGAAGACGAACTAAAAAGATTTTTTAAATTTATTCACGGGATGTGGGCGTCGCTGGCAAGGCCAGCATTTATTGCCCTTGAGAAGGTGGTGGTGAGTTACCTTCTTGAACCGCTGCAGTCCATATGTTGTGTCGTAACGGTTTGAACTGAGTGGCTTACTAGGCCATTTAAGGGCAGTTGAGTCAACCGCATTGCTGTGGGTCTGGGCCAGACCGGTTAAGGGTGGCGGATTTCCTAAAGGACATTAGTGAACCAAATGGGTTTTTACGACAATCCGGTAGGTACATGGTCACCATTACTGATACTAGCTTTTTATTCCAGATTTATTTAATTAACTGAATTTAAATTCCCCAGCTGCCATGGTGAGATTTGAACTCATGTTTCTGGATCATTAGTCCAGGCATCTAGATTACTAGTCCAGTAACATAACCACTATGCCACCATTCCCAAAAGATTAGCATTACTAAAAGTTGGTCAGTCACCTGGTGCAGATAGAATGCATCCTAGGTTGCTGAAAGAAGCAAAGGTAGAAATAGTAGAGGCATTGGTCACAATCTTTCAATCCTCATTGGATACAGGAGAAGTACCGGAGGACTGGAGGGTTGTTAATGTTATCCCACTATTCGAGAAAGGGGAGAGGGATAAACCAGGAAAGTACAGGTCAGTCAGCCGAACATCAGTGGTGGGGAGGTTATTGGAAGCTATTATCAGGGACAAAATAAACTTCCATTTGGAAAGGCATGGGTTAATCAAGGAGAGCCAGCATGGATTTGTTAAAGGCAAATCGTGTCTGACTAACTTGATTGAATTCTTTGATGAGGTAACAGAGAAGGTTGATCAAGGTAGTGCAGTAGATGTCTGTATGGACTTTCGGAAGACAAAGTGATGAGGAAAATTGTAGACTTCAGGATGACAGACAGGATGGTGAAATGGGCAGAAGCATGGCAGAGAAGTGTGAAGTGATGCATTTTGTGAGGACTAATATGGAAAGACAGTATAGTATAAATGGCACGATTTTGAAAAGTGTGGATGAGCAGAGAGACCATATGCACAAATCCTTAAAGGTGGCAGGGGAAGTTGATAAGGTGGTTAAGAAAGCACGTGGGTTACTTGGGTTTATAAATAGAGGAAAAGAATATAAAAGCAAAGAGATCATGCTAGAACTTTATAAATCAGCGGTTAGGCCTCAGCTGGAGTATTGTGGACAATCCTGGGCACCACACTTCAGGAAAGATGGAAAGACCTCAGGAAGGCTACAGAGGAGGTTTACCAGGATGTTACTAGGGATGAGGGACTTCAGCTATGAGGAGAGGTTGGAAAAGTTCAGACTGTTCGCCTTGGAACAGAGAAGGTTAAGAGGGGACCTAATAGAGGTTTTCAAGATGATGAGAGGTTTTGATAAGAGTAGAGAGAGAAAAACTATTCCCTCAGGCAAGTGGATCAATAACCAGAGGTCGCAGATTCAAAATCATTGGCAACAGATCTAGAGAGGAGAGTTGTTGTCATCTGGAACGCTCTACCTGAAAAGGTGGTGGAAAATTTTAAAAGGGAGTTGGACAGGTACTTGAGGATGAGGAACTTGCAGGATTACAGACAAAAAGCGGGGATGTGGGACTAAGCTCGACTGCTCTTTCAAAGAGCCGGCACAGGCAAGATGGGCCGAATAGCCTCCTTCTGTGCTGAGAGATTCTATAAACCCTTCAATGAGGACACCTCTTAATACCTTCTCTCTCTAGGCTGTAGAGAATGAACTTTTCAGATCGTTGATGCGCTTTTTAAAAACCTGAATGATGTTGAATGATGAGCAGGTCTATTTGTTTCTATAACGCAGATGATTCTCTTTGTTTTCTTTGGGAACGTTGGGCATTCTATATTTTATTTGTCTCTTCTGCTGTTCCCCGTGTCCAGCTGCCACTCACATCCGGCCAAGTTTGTCTGTTGTTGAAGCTCGGGTTGGGTTCTCAGCTCAGCTGCCCTGCCCGGCTGAAGGACTGCCAAGACCGCAGGTGTTCTGGGAGAGAAACGGCGCACGGTTGGGAGCGACAACCAGGCCTCGCCTCACTCAGCTGGACGACCAGTCTTTACGCTTTACCTCGGTAGTGCCTAGCGATGCAGGGGAATACGTCTGTGTTGCTCACAATAATGTGGGACCAGTGCAAAGGAAGGTGGTGGAACTTAAGGTCAAAGGTTTATACAATGTCAACTTTGCATTTTTAAGACGGCTTTAATTTTGGAAGTTTGTTGTTAAACACACGCAGTTTGTGATGGCTGTATCCAGACAACGGGGGTTGCTCCCACCCCTGCCCAGTTTTTTTAATAAACAAGCCATTGGTTTTAAGTCCAAGAAGGAAAGTTGGGCTGTGTTATAAATATACTTGACCACACTGTCTGTGCTGATCTTAGCCTGGATCCGCCCTGGCTCAGTGGGTAGCATTCAGTCCTCTGAATCAGAAGGTCGTGGGTTCAGGCCCCACTCCAGAGACTTGAGCACATAATCCAGGCTGACAGTCCAGTTCAGTACTGAGGGAGCGCTGCACTGATGGAAGTGCCGGCTTTTGGATCAGACGAACTTGAAATTTATACAGCGCCTTTCACGACCTCAGGACGTCCCAAAGCGCTTCACAGCCAATTAAATACTTTTTGAACTGTCGTCACTTGTAATGTAGCAAGATCCCACAAACAACAATATGATAATGACCAGATAATGTTTTAGCGATGTTGGTTGAGGTATAAATATTGGCCAGAAGTCCCCTGCTCTTTGAAATAATGCCATGGGACCTTATCCACGTGAGAGGTAGGATGGGGCCTTGGTTTAGTGATGAGGAGCAGGAACCCTGGTCAATTTTTCTCTTCCCCATCACAGGGGCATTGAGGCCAATTATAGTTTACCTACTGCTACCCCCACCTGAGATCAGTTACTTCAGTGACTGGGGATCAAACCTGGGATGTCCCTGGTCTCTTTGGCTCAGCTACATTCTGGACAAACTCGCCGAGACATCACGGAAACCCAGGTTGCCAATGGTACGTGACTTATTAATTTCTTCACTGGCGTGTTTAGCCCCTGGTTCAACAGCAGTTGCCTGTATATGAACTTAAACCAATCCAGCCAGTCTAAATTTTCCTCGTGTTTATTTGTGCAATGCATTGGGATGTTTTTTGCTTTAAAGACATAATGCAAGTTATTGTGTTGTTGTAAATCGATATGAATAAAAACCCAGAACCTACAACTGAGGTGCGGGGGGAAGGCTCTGATTTGATTTTGTGCTATTATCTTAATTAAAACATGTGCCCATTCCTTCAATTATTTATTTTTATGTCGCCATTTTGCATTTGGGTACAACTTCATTCGGTAGGACATCCCCTTCAGTTTAAGTCATTTTCCCAAATTGGCCTTGGATTTTCTGTTTTTTTCACCTCTCCCAGGAGATCACATGGTTGCGGGTGGGGTGTCTCTGTACTGTGATGCACAGGCCATTGCAATAGTGTGGGACAGGCTGGATGGACCAGAGGCTCTTTTCCTGTCCGTCACTGTTCATATTTTTTTTCCCACAAGATCCTCCACTTGCACCCAGAGCTGCGATGTTATTGGTGGCAGTGTGTTGGCCGCTCTCCTCATTTACAGGACACGTTCGACGAGCACTCACTTCACCCAGCTCAGGTGCCTGGGGAGCAGCATCAAGGCTGGTCTGAAACACATTATTCCTTCACAATACAGCTTTGATCTGTATCATTACAATTCCTTCAGGTGTGAACAGAGAGCTGGAAAATGGCAGACTGAGTGATTAAACTGAAGATTTCTCCTGCAGTATAATGGGAGAATTAAATATATATTTATTTAGATGGGAGTATTTTGTACAGCACGTATGTCCCTTAGGATGTTTTGTACAGAAAACACGCTCTTGAACATTGCATCTCCTTTAATTGCAATTTATATATGGAAGCATTTTCTTGCATTCCTGCAATGTGGTCTAGCCACAGGTCCCCAGCCTTTCTCTGACTCATACCCCTCCCTGCATTTAATACAAATTTGAGCAGTGTTCTGTCGCACGGTTTTCTTTTGATAAATAAAAGGTATTGATGATCCTGACTGTGGGTGGCAGAGTCACCTTCTGCTGTTGAGAATTCTTTTGTCTCAGTTCTCCGTGAGGTTTCTAGATGGGACGGACAGACTTGAACAAAGCAGAATAAACAAGTTTCTCCTGCTGCCTGTGTTCCTTGTTAGCCTGCTAGGGTAGCAATGACAACCAGCAGCATGGAGAAGTTCTTGTTTCAGGAATGAGGCTGTCTTGGTTATACTAGTGGCATTCCCTACCTCCTGAAGCCAAGACAAAAAGCATATAAAACATATGGGATTAAAAAAAATGACCTAACATGTTTTGCCTTCATCCAGGAGAGCTGAAAATTACAGGACCTCCGCAGAATCTACGCGTGGCCTCAAGCGGAACAGCCGAGTTTCCATGCGTGGTGTCTGCTGCTAATGCTAATGTGCGATGGACAAGGTAAAAGGAACAGATGGACAAAGTGAAATAAACCAAAACACAGCACACTCTGACCCTGAGTGAGGGGAGGAGCTTTAAATATTTCTAATCCCCATTGGCCTCATGATTGGTACCAAAGTACCTCTCTTTCATTATCTGCTTGCACCCTATGGTGTTGGCCGTGGCAGCACTCTTGCCTCAGCTGCAGAAGTTTGTGGGTTCAAGTCCCACGCCAGAGAGCATATAATATAGGCCAACAATCCCAGTTCAATACTGAGGGAGTGCTGCACTGTCGGAGGTGTCGTCATTTGGATCAGACGTTAAACTGAGCCTCTTGGATGAACGTAAACGATCCCATGGCACCTGCAAAGAAGAGCAGGGGACTTCTCCCTGGTGTCCAACATTTATCCCTCGACCAACATCACAAACAGATTATCTGGTCATTAGCTCATTGCTGTTTGTGGGAGCTCACTGGGCGCAAATTGGCTGCCGCATTTCCTACATTACAACAGTGACTGCACTTCGAAAGTATTTCATTGGCTTTGGGACGTCCTGGGTCACGAAAGGCACTACAGAAATGCAAATTTTTTCTTTCCTTCTTTCATTTACCTCCCCATCGAGGACTCCTCCACTGTTGCAAGACATCCCTCATCAATATCTAGCACCCCATCTGACAGACTTATGCGGTATGAAGAACCATCAACTGAAGATCAAATTTACTCTACTGCTAGAACAGTTTGATCACTCATTCTTTCCCTCCCGCCTTCCTGCAAAAATGCAAGTGGTTTAACCAAAGTCGAAATATTTTATAATGTGTAAGAATGCACCAATAAACAGAAGGGGAGTAGATAAATAAAAAAGCATTTATCTTTCTAATGCAGGAATGGAATCCCTCTAAAAGCGGACAGGGAGCACATCTACATTTCACCGGATGGTACCTTGACTTTACACGATGTTCAGTTGGGAGATTCTGGTACTTACACCTGCAACGCGTATACCGGCTCTCACTCCGTCAGTGCAAGTGCCGAGCTGAGAGTCACGTGTGAGTAAAACCAGAGCATGATGGTTCGAGTCACATTTTGGTCCGTTTTTCAATTGAGTCGCAGAATCGGTCCCCTGCCCTTCCAGATTTTGTGAAGCAATTGTTCTAACCCTTAAATTACAGGGGCTGGGCATATTTAATGTGACTATATATAGTCTGGAGGACGAGTTCATGGAATGCATTCAAGACAGTTTCTTAGAACAATACGTCGTGGAACCAACCAGAGAACAGGCTACTTTAGATCTTTTGTGTATTGAGACAGGGTTAATTAGTAATCTCTGGGGAAGAGTGATCATAATAAGTATTTCACTCTCAAACCCAATGTGAAATTCTAAGTCCGAAACTAGAATCTTAAATTTAAATAAAGCCAATTACATAGGTAGATTGGGAAATTAGATTAAAAGGTATGATGGTAGATAAGCAGTGGCAAACATTTAAAGAAATCTTCCAAAATTCTCAACAAATATACATTCCAATAAGAAATAAAAACTCCATAGGAAAAGTGATCCATCCGTGGCTAACTAAGATTAAGAGAGACTTACAATGTTGCGAAGAATAGTAGAAAGCCTGAGGATTGGGAGAGCTTTAGAAACCAGCAAAGGATGACCAAAAAAAAGATAAAAAGGGAGAAAATAGAATGAGAGTAAACTATCAAGAAATATAAAATCAGATTGTAAGAGCTTGTACAAGCATGGAGAAAGGAAGAGGGGAGCAAAAGTAAGCATTGGCCCCTTAGAGGCGGAGACAGGCGAAATTATAATGGGGAATAAGGAAATGGCGGAGACTTGAAACAAATATTTTGTATCTGTCTTCACAGTAGAAGACACAAAAAGCATACCAAAAATGGTGGGGAACCAAGGGGAGTGAGAAACTTAAAGTAATTAAAATCAGTAGAGAAAAAGTACTTGAGAAACTAATGGAACTAAAAGTTGACCTTGATGGCCTACATCCTAGGGTTCCAAAAGAGGTGGCGACAGAGATAGTGGATGCATTGGTTGTAAACTTCCAAAATTCCCTAGATTCTAGAATGGTCCCAGCAGATTGGAAGGTAGCAAATGTAACCCTGTTATTCAAGAAAGGAGGGAGAGAGAAAACAGGAAAATACAGGCCAGTTAGCCTGACATCAGTTGTCAGGAAAATGCTGGAATCCATTATTAAGGAAGTGGTAACAGGGCATTTAGAAAATCATAATATGATTAGGCAGAGTCAGCATGGTTTTATGAAAGGGAAATTGTGTTTTGCAAATTTATGAGAGTTTTTTGAGGCTGCAACTAGCAGGGTAGATAAAGGGGAACCAGTGGATGTAGTATATTTGGATTTCCAAAAGGCATTCGATAAGGTGCCACATAAAAGGTTGTTAGGCAAGATAAGAGCTCATGGGGTTGGTGTTAATATATTAGCATGGATAGAGGATTGGTTAACAGACAGAAAACAGAGTAGGGATAAACGGGTCCTTTTCAGGTTGGCAGGCTGTAACCAGTGGGGTGCCACAAGGATCAGCGCTTGGACTTCACTTATTTACAATCTATATTAATGATTTAGATGAAGGGACCGAGTGTAATGCATCCAAGTTTGCTGACGATACAAAGCTAGGTGGGAAAGTAAGCAGCAAGGAGGACACAGAGTCTACAAAGGGATATAGACAGGTTAAGTGAGTGGGCAAGAAGGTGGCAGATGGAGTATAATGTGGGGAAATGTGAGGTTATTCACTTTGGTAGGAAGAATAGAAAAACAGAATATTTTTTAAATGGTGAGAAACTATTAAATGTTGGTGTTCAGAGAGATTTAGGTGTCCTCGTACAGGAAACAGAGTTAACATACAGTTACAGCAAGCAATTAGGAAGGCAAATGGCATGTTAAGAACATAAGAAATAGGAGCAGGAGTAGGCCAATCGGCCCCTCGAGCCTGCTCCGCCATTCAATAAGATCATGGCTGATCTGATCCTAACCTCAAATCTAAAGAACACTGGGAGCAGGACCCGGCCACTCAGCCCCTGGGCCCACTCAGCCTCATGTCCAATTTCCTGCCAGCTCCCCGTAACCCCTAATTCCCTTTACTTTTAGGAAACTGTCTATTTCTGTTTTAAATTTATTTAATGATGTAGCTTCCACAGCTTCCTGGGGCAGCAAATTCCACAGACCTACTACCCTCTGAGTGAAGAAGTTTCTCCTCATCTCAGTTTTGAAAGAGCAGCCCCTTATTCTAAGATTATGCCCCCTAGTTCTAGTTTCACCCATCCTTGGGAACATCCTTACTGCATCCACCCGATCAAGCCCCTTCACAATCTTATATGTTTCAATAAGATCGCCTCTCATTCTTCTGAACTCCAATGAGTCCCAATCTACTCAACCTCTCCTCATATGTCCACCCCCTCATCCCCGGGATTAACCGAGTGAACCACCTTTGTACTGCTTCGAGAGCAAGTATGTCTTTTCTTAAGTACGTTGGCCTTTATTGCAAGGGGGTTGGAGTACAAGAGTAAGGAAGTCTTGCTAGAATTGTACAGGGTTTTGGTGAGACCACACCTGGAGTACTGTGCACAGTTTTGGTCTCCTTATCTGAGAAAGCATATACTTGCCTTAGAGGCGGTGCAACAAAGTTCACTAGATTGATTCCTGGGATGAGAGGGTCATTCTATGAGAGATTGAGTAGATTGGGCCTATACTCTCTGGGGTTAAGAAGAATAAGAGGTGATCTCATTGAAGCATAGAAGATTCTGAAGGGGATTGACAAGGTAGATGCTGAGAGGTTGTTTCCCCTGGCTGGAGAGTCTAGAACTAGGGGGCATAATCTCAGGATAAGGGGTAGGCCATTTAAGACTAAGATGAGGAGGAGTTTCTTCACTCAGAGGGTTGTGAATCTTTGGAATTATCTGCCCCAGAGGGCTGTGGATGCTGAGTTGTTGAGTATATTCAAGGCCGAGATAGATATTTTGACTCTAGGGGAATCTTCACCAGCTCAAAAAAGACAAAGCTGTAATGATCGAGTACGGACATTTTGAACTGGTTAATGCATTTTTTTTTAAATGAAGTTGGTTGACTTTCAGCACTACTTCTTCAACTTTCTCAGTACCAAGGTCCTATTACAGCTTTTGTAACATCCTGTTCATTTTAGTCAAATCATTGAACTGGAAATTTGTGGTAAACATTAACAACCTGCTTCCGCAACTCAATCCTCTCCCCCACCCGCCAGGGAAACCTTTGACATTAGCTCCCCGTCCCCCCCCAGAAACCTTTGACGTTAGCTCCCCCTGACCCCCCTGAAACCGTTCTGACGTGACGTTAGCTCCTCCCCCAACCCCTTTCTGATGTTAGCTTCCCCCGACAGTGACTCCCGAAACCCTTGACCTTCTCCTCCTAAAACCTTTGACATTATCTCCCGCTAACGGTGCCACGCTTCTTTGTTTTGTAATTGGCTGCATCAGAGAAGACTTCTGTTAGTGAGGGATGCTCTCTATTGCTCCAGCTGGGTGGGACTGCACTCGCCTGGTTCCATTCTTATCTATCTAATCGTAGCGAGAATCAACTGCAATGGCTTCTCTTCCCGCTCCCGCATTGTTACCTCTGGTGTCCCCCAAGGATCTATTCTTGGCCCCCTCCTATTTCTCATCTACATGCTGCCCCTTGGCGACATCATCCATAAACACAGCGTCAGTTTCTACATGTACGCCGACGATACCCAGCTCTACCTCACCACCACTTCTCTTGACCCCTCCATGGTCTCTAAATTGTCAGACTGCTTGTCCGACATCCAGTTCTGGATGAGCTGAAATTTTCTTCAATTAAATATTGGGAAGACCGAAGCCATTATTTTCAGTCCCTGCCACAATCTCCATTCCCTAGCTACTGACTCCATCCCTCTAACATTTGTCTGAGGCTGAACCACACTGTTCACAACCTTAGTGTCATATTTGACCCTGAAATGAACTTCCGACCACATATCCGCAGCATAACTAAGACCGCCTATTTCCACCTCCATCATCGCCCGTTTCCGCCCTTGCCTCAGCTCATCCGCTGCTGAAATCCTCATCCATGTCTTTGTTAGCTATGGAGTTGAGTATTTGAATGCACTACTGGCTGGCCTCCCACATTCTACCCTACGTAAACTTGAGGTCATCCAAAACTCGGCTGCCCGTGCCCTAACTTGCACCAAGTCCCGTTCACCCATCACCCCTGTGCTCACTGGCTCCCAGTTAAGCAACGCCTCGATTTCAAAATTCTCATCCTTGTTTTCAAATCCCTCCATGGCCTCGCCCCTCCCTATCTCTGTAATCCCCCTCCCGCCCCAAGATACCTGCGCTCTTCTAATTCTGCCCTCTTGAGCATCCCTGATTATAATCGCTCAACCATCGGTGGCCGTGCCTTCTGTTGCCTCGGCCCTAAGCTCTGGAATTCCCTGCCGAAACCTCTCGGCCTCGCTACCTCTCTTTCTTCCTTTAAGACGCTCCTTAAAACCTACCTCTTTGACCAAGCCCTAATTTCTCCATGTGGCTCGGTGTCATTTTTTCTTATAATGCGCCTTGGGATGTTTTACTATGTTAAAGGTGCTGTATAAATACAAGTAGTTGTTGTTGCTCAGGAATGTGCCCATTTTGGTCTCTACTTCATTTCTATTTATTGGTCGATAGTTCACTATATCTTTTATTTTCTCGGAATTCAGAGTTTGCATTAAATGCCGGAAAACTTTTCTTGTAACCAGCTGTGCATGTGATGTCCTCATTAACTTCAGATGGACAAGTCTGCTTCATTGAACCGGTTTGGTTTTAAAATAATTTTTTTTTAAATCTCACTTTGCAAAGGGAAATAGATGGGGAAACATGAGGATTGCAGGGGCAACAAAAAGTTTGGTTAAGATGATGGATTTTGAGAAGGACTGACAGGGGTCATAGAGGGAGACTGGGACACGGCTGAGCAGTGAATTGAAGATTAGGGCATGGAGTTTAAAGGTAATTGATTGGGGAAACAGGGATACTCTAGGTCAGCAAGGAGGAGGGAGGCTGATGCGCAAGTAGGTTGAGTATATGAGCAACTGCATCTTGGACAAGTTGAATCCAGATCTGACCAAATTATGGATAAAGGGTTTTACTGGTGGAGGGCCTGAGCACCAGTTGGTGGTGGTGGTGAATAGGATGTGGGCTTTGAAGCTCGGCTTAGGGTTGAACAGCAGGCCAAGGTTTTACAGTGGGGTGGAGGGGGGGGCGGTGGAGAATGAAATCTGTGGCAAGGGAATGGTGTTTATGGCGGAGGTTGAAAATGATGACACTGGTCTTCCTGATATGGTTGAAGGTGGAGGAGAGCTGGCTATCATCGCAATGCCTGCGGATCATATTGCTGAGGGCAGCGTGTAGATGAGGGAGCTCCAGGATTGACTCGCTATTATATGGCCCAGCCTTTAAACTAATAATGTAATGGCGTAGCTGGTTAAGGGAGGACGCTGAGGCATCATGTTTGTGCTCAACCAACTGATCGCATCTGGGGTTTCAGCAATGCTCTAATTAGCCTCAGTCTCCCAGAGGCGAAGGGAAGAGAAAAATCAGCCAAGGTACATGCTATGTTGATATCCAGTGACCTCTGCTGGGAAATACCTGTATGGTCAGTGAATACAGGCTCATACCATTCATGGCCGAATAGCCTGGTGCCATTCAAAGGTGAGTAAACTGACTGTACTGTATAAAACAGGAGCAAACAAGATTTGAATCAAATGCAAATGGAGTTGTTGGTAAAGAAAACTGCACTCTTCATTTCAGTTGCACAGGTTCTGCTCCTGTCCTTTACACTTGTTATTTTATGGATTACAGAAGTGGGCCTTTCAGACTGGTATACTGTATATGTAATTGTTGTAACAAAGTCAAGAACTCTAGTTGTACATTCTGCTCAGCATTAATTAGATGCAGTAAATTTTCACCAAGAAAGCCATTGTAGGGTATTTATGCATGTTACAAATAAATAGTTGACATAACCGTGTGCAAATAACTAAGTTGCAACTGAAAAACACTGAAGAAACAGGTTATCTATTTTGATGTCTTAAACAGACGTTTTAATCCCCAGCTAAAACAACCCAGGATTCCCATTACTTTCAAATTTTATATCCAGTTCTCTACTTAAAGATGAGAACCATCACTATATTCTTGGTTTAGACAACACATGGCGGGGTGGAATTGATAATGAACAGGAAGCTAGTTCCTGTAAGTTGGTACACAAAGTTGTGAAATAGAGCCTCTAACATTGTCGTACGAAAAGGATACTCAATTTTTGTTACATTTAAAGTATTTTCACATGATAATTTTTTCAGCCACAGAACCAGTGGTACAACCTACAGCCCATGATTCGGTGTGTGTGGATCTGCCAGAACTGGCTAATTGTGATCTGATAGTACAGGCCAATCTCTGCTCCAATCAGTACTACTCCAGCTTTTGCTGTTCAAGCTGCTCCAAGCACTGGTCACATAACCAGCATCGACAGCAGCACGGATAATGGTGCCGTGCACGGGGAGCTGTGGGACTCAGGTGATGGGTAGAATTTCTGTGACTCTTCTTGTTGCTTAAGGTGGTGATTGATGGATGTTTACAGGCAATATATTACATGTAAAGTTGAGAGTAAATCAGATTGGTGATGCAGCTAGCCTCACAATGGTCAGCCAAAACACTGAAGGAAAGCAAAAAACATTAGATTTATTAGAGTTATACAGCACAGAAAGAGGCCCTTCGGCCCATCGTGTCTGCGCCGGCCATCAAGCCCTGTCTATTCTAATCCCATTTTCCAGCACTTGGTCCGTAGCCTTGTATGCTATGGCGTTTCAAGTGCTCATCTAAATGCTTCTTGAATGTTGTGAGGGTTCCTACCTATACCACCCTTTCAGGCAGTGAGATCCAATTTCCAACCACACTCTGGGTGAAAAAGTTTTTCCTCAAATCCCCTCTAAACCTCCTGCCCC
The DNA here is from genome assembly GCA_030390025.1 of Squalus acanthias. NCBI lineage: Eukaryota > Metazoa > Chordata > Chondrichthyes > Squaliformes > Squalidae > Squalus > Squalus acanthias. Next base: position 95,899,764 of record CM059425.1, on the reverse strand, counting down.
TTACCTTGAAACTATGCCCCCTGGTTATTGACCCCTCTACTAAGGGGAAAAGGTCCTTTCTATCTACCCTATCTATGCCCCTCATAATTTTGTACACCTCAATCAGGTCCCCCCCTCAGCCTTCTCTGCTCTAAGGAAAACAACCCCAGCCTGTCCAGTCTCTCTTCATAGCTGAAGCGCTCCAGCCCAGGTAACATCCTGGTGAATCTCCTCTGCACCCTCTCCAATGCACTCACATCCTTCCTATAGTGTGGCGACCAGAACTGCACACAGTATTCCAGCTGTGGCCTAACTAGCGTTTTGTACAGCTCCATCATAACCTCCCTGCTCTTATATTCTATGCCTCAGCTAATGAAGGCAAGTATCCCATATGCCTTTTTAACCACCTTATCTACCTGTCCTGCTGCCTTCAGGGATCTATGTACATGCACACCAAGGTCCCTCTGATCCTTCCTAGGGTCCTACCATTCATTGTCTATTCCCTTGCCTTGTTAGTCCTCCCAAAATGCATCACCTCACACTTTTCAGGGTTAAATTCCATTTGCCACTATTCTGCCCATCCAACCAACCTGTCTATAACTTCCTGTAGCCTGAGGCTTCCCTCCTCGCTATTTACCACTCCACCAATTTTCGTGTCATCTGCGAACTTACTGATCATACCTCCTACATTCATATCTAAATCATTAATGTACACTACAAACAGCAAAGGACCCAGCACCGATCCCTGCGGTACACCACTGGACACAGGCTTCCAGTCACAAAAACGACCTTCTGCCTCTGCCTCCTGCCACTAAGCCAATTTTGGATCCAATGTGCCAAATTGCCCTGGATCCCAAGTGGGACTTTGTCAAAAGCCTTACTGAAGTCCATGTAGACTACATCAACTGCACTACCCTCATCCACACCCCTAGTCACCCCCTCAAAAAATTCAATCAAATTGGTTAGACATGATCTCCCCCTGACAAAGCCATGCTGACTATCCTTGAGTAATCCTTGCCTCTCCAAGTGGAGGCTAATTCTGTCCCTCAGAATTTTTTCCAATAATTTCCCTACCACTGATGTTAGGCTCACTGGCCTGTAATTCCCTGGTTTATCCCTACTACCCTTCTTGAATAATGGTACTACATTAGCTGTCCTCCAGTCCTCTGGCACCTCCCCTGTGGCCAGAGAGGTTCTGAAAATTTGTGTCAGAGCCCCTGCAATCTTCTCCTTTGCCTCACACAGCAGCCTGGGATACATCTCGTCAGGGCCTGGGGATTTATCCACTTTTAAGCCCGATAAAACCGCTAGTACCTCCTCCCTCTCAATACTAATTTGTTCAAGTATATCACAATCCCCCTGCCTGATTTCTATGCCTACATCGTCCTTCTCATTAGTGAACACAGATGCAAAATATTCATTTAAAACCTCACCTACATCTTCCGGCTCTACACACAGATTGCCACTTTGGTCCCTAATGGGCCCTACTCTTTCCCTGGTTATCCTCTTGCCCTTAATATACTCATAAAACACCTTGGGATTTTCCTATATTTTGCCCGCCAGTGTTATTTCATGCCCCCTCTTCGCTCTCCTACTATCTTTAAGTACCCCCCTGCACTTTCTATACTCCTCTAGGGCTTCCAGTTTTTAGTCCTTTGTATCTGCCAAAAGCCTCCCTTTTTTTCCTAATCTATTCTTGTATATCCCTTGACATCCAGGGTTCCCTGGGCTTGTTGGTCCCACCCTTGACCTTTACGGGAACATGTTGCAATTGTACTCTCTCTATTTCCTTTCTGAAAGACTCCCACTGCTCTGATGTGGATTTTCCTACAAGTAGCTGATCCCAGTCCACTTTGGCCAGATCCTGCCTTATCATATTAAAATCAGCCTTCCCCCAATTTAGAACCTTTATCTCCGGTCCATCTTTGTCCTTTTCCATGACTACCTTAAATCTCACCGAATTATGGTCACCATCACCAAAATGCTCTCCTACTGACACTTCTACCACTTGCCCGGCTACATGCCCTAGAATTAGGTCCAGTACCGCCCCCTCTCTTGTAGGACTTTCTACATGCTGGCTCAAAAAGCTCTCCTGGATGCACTTTAAGAATTCCGCACCTTCTGAGCCTTTCACACTGACTATCCCAGTTAATATTGGGGAAGTTGAAATCCCCTACTATTATTACCCTATTATTTCCACACTTCTGAGATTTGCCTACATATCTGTTCCTCTATCTCCCCCTGACTATTTGGGGGCCTATAGTACACTCCCAGCAAAGTGCTTGCCCCCTTTTTGTTTTTAAGTTCTACCCATATGGCCTCATTAGAGGAACCTGCTAAGATATCATCCCTCCTTACAGCAGTAATTGACTCCTTGATTAATATTGCGACACCCCCTCCTCCTCGCCTGAAGATTCTATACCCCGGAATATTGAGCTGCCAGTCCTGCCCCTCCCTCAACCATGTCTCTGTGATAGCAACAATATCATACTCCCATGTGTTCATCAACACCTTCAATTCATCTGCCTTACTCGCAAGACTCCTTGCATTAAAATAAATGCCATCCAGCCTTGCCATACTCCCTTGTGCCGTTACATATTTGCTCTACCTTCGAGGCTGACTTGGTTTTTCCTCTATATTTGGCTCTGCATCACCCCCTACTATAGCTCCACTCCGTATCCCATCCCCCTGCCAAGTTAGTTTAAACCCCCCCCAACAGTACTAGATAACCTCCCCAATTGTTAGCAATTGGGGTCCATTTATAGCATGTGGTAAATTAGAGACCCCTCATTAAAACACCCGGTGCTCAATTTAATAATCAAAACCTCTAGTATCCCAACTATGAGCACAGTGGGGGAAAAAATAAATTGATCCAAGATTTCTAACTTCACTACATTTTTTCCTCACTCCCCTCCCCTGCCTTGTGCTTAAAGAATCTGTGAATTCAGCTACTTGATTGGTTTCTGTTACTCCATTATGCCTTGTACTAGATGGTCAAAATGAGTTGTGGTTTGGAAAGATTCTCAGCTTTTTTTCCTCACTTGTCCCGAGTCACTCTTACCCTGGAATTAGCCAAAATGGCAACCAAAAGTCCATGAGAATCTTACCAGCCCAGGGCCGAGCCCTCACTCAAGTTCTTTGGCTGAATCTATTTTTAGCATAAGAATCTTTGAAGTTGGAAATTGTGTAGAGTTGGAAGAACCCAATTGCTTCAAACTTTTTTTTTTAATAAACACAGTAGAATCATACAGCACAGGAGACCATTCAACTCATCGTGCCTGTGCTGGCTCTCTGAAAGAGCTACCAATTAGTCCCATTCACCTGCTCTTTCTCCACAGCCCTGCAAATTCACAGGTCTAACATCTTGTGAAATAAAAAATGTTGAAACTGCACAGCAAATCCATCAGCATTTGAAAAAAAAACTTATGTAGAGGTGTAAACCCTGGCTCATCAAAAGTCTCTACCCAAAACATTAACTTATTTTGCCTTTTCAAGTGCTCCATTTCCAGCATTTTGCTTTTATTTAGATGCAGTTTTTTTTCCCCCTTGTACACATTTACATATGGCAAAAATGGACCATTCCATCTAAAAACCTACTGACACCGTAGTTTTCAATTGGTAGCGTGTCATTGTAGAATATTGCCTGGAAACATACTCTCTCCTTTTGACTTGGACGTCTATACTAGATTCCCTCACACGCATGCTTTAACTTCATCCAGCAGTGCTAACACCTTCTTGGTTTATTTGTGCCTCGGATATGTTTTCTCCTATAAAGTAACAGCTTCTCAGTTTTTTTTGTGTGTTTTTCTCTCCCAAGACCTGAATTGCTGGTCAATTGGAACAGCTATCCTTATGAACCTGCTATCAGTTTAGCTCTCAGCCTCTTCACTGCAGGCTGCTCTAAATGAGACTTGGCTATGAAATACATTTAACAAAGTACAATTTATAACATGGTTGTGTTGGTTGAGATATAGTGAATTCTAAGGCATAATAGCAAGAATTAGGAATCTGGAAAAAAAATTCTGATGCCTTTTTCTCCCCATCCACATCACTAAAAATGTTCAACATCTTAGTGACGGAAGGAAAACAACTGCTGTTCTAAGCAAAAATGCTGTTTTCTTTGTATACCCCTTATTGGGGAATTTTAAATTTTCCCCAACAATTTTTAATAAAATGTAGTAGTCTTCTCCAATCAGGTTCCATTTCAGATTGTTGGAGTGAGCCTAACTGGCTTGTTTTGTAAAAGAACAGCTTCAAAGCTAATATTGGTTGTGATTTTTTTCTCCTCCCTACAGGGTAGCACCACACCGTAGAGCAGATAATACAGCCATTCCATAAAACTAAGGCAGATTTATCTAGTTTTTTTTCCCCCATTGGTAACTTAAGTATAACATTTACTGCTACTTAACCAATGCAGATAGAACCCTCACTGTGAGGGTAAGGTGCAACTTTTTTTTTGAACAAAACAACTGGCCCACTTATATTGTTAATATCCTGAAGCAGAATGATTCATTGGTGACCTAATTTGAATCTAGTTAAACAGGTTGCCACATTTATTTCATAGAACACACAGCACAGGAGGAGGCCATTCGGCCCATCATGCTTGTGCCGGCTGTTTGCAAGAGCTCTCCAATTAGACCCACTCCCCCGCTCTTTCCCCATAGCCCTGCAAATGTTTCCACTTCAAGTATTTATCCAATTCCCTGTTGAAAGTTATTATTGAATCTGCTTCCACCGCCCTTTCAGGCAGTGCATTCCAGATCAGAACAACTCGCTGTGGAATTTTTTTTCTCATTTCCCCCGGTTCTTTTGCCAATTATCTTAAACCTGTGTCCTCTGGTTACCAGCCCTCCTGCCAGTGGAAACAGCTTCTCCCTATCTAGTCCATCAAAACTTCTCAATTTTAAACACATCTATTAAATTTCCCCTTAACCTTCTCTGCTCCACGGAGAACAATCCCAGCTTCTCCAATCTCTCCACATAACTGAAGTCTTTCATCCCTGGTACCATTCCAGTAAATCTCTTCTGCAGCCTCTCCAAGGACTTCACATTCTTCCTAAAGTGTGGTGCCCAGAATTGGACAATACTCCAGCTGAGACCTAATCAGTGATTTATAATGGTTTAGCATAACTTCTTTGCTTTTGTACTGTATGCCTCTATTTATAATGCCCTGAATCCTGTACGCATCTTTTAAACAGCCTTATCAACTTGTCCTACCACCTTCAAAGATTTGTGTATGTGAACCCTCAGGTCTCTCTGTTCCTGCACCCCTTTAAAATTATACCATTTAGTTTATATTCTCTCCCCTCATTTTTCCTTCCAAAATGCATCACTTCACAATTCTCTGCATTAAATTTCATCTGCCATGTGTCTGCCCATTTCACCAGTGTACAAAGCACAATGGGTGACTTCATGTGTGTAGATCAAGCAGAAATGGATCCACATACTAGTGTTACTGTTTATACAGTTTTTTTCTTTTAAATCAAACCTTTGCTTTATACTCGTTTTGCCAGAATACAGCAAACATGTCAACATAACACAACCAAATGCACCAAAGTGAGTGAGTTGCAATTGATTAGCCGGTGAAGACACACAATTGAAACTGAAGCATATGAAGCGTTTTTAACAGTCTGCACAGTTCTAAAAACATACTAATTTCCACTACTGTGCATTTTTTCCAAGACATTAACAGGTTAGGGGAGGGGAAGAGAAAGAGAGTAATACATCAGCTGTTTAGTATCGACAAGTTTTCTGTAGGGCTAAACAATAAGCACTCTATATAATAAAAAAATGCCATACTTGAAAACATAGACACTTCTGATTGAGCGTTATCTTCTCTGTTGTAGGTCCACTTTACTGGCAGTAGCGTGTAAAGGTGTACTGTAGGATGTGAACAAGAGATGCTACTCAAGTAATGTTTGAAAATTCGTACCACAGCAAAAGGTGATAAGCATACTTCTGACTACAAGCAGTCAGACACACTTTTTTTTTAATATTGCAAACAGAAGTACCTGTACTTTTCTTTTTAAACTATTGATGTATATAATAGTTTTAGAATTACAAGTTACTGCACACTTATAATCAAGTTGTTAATGTAGAAAATACGATTTTCAAAAGGTGTGAAGTCTGTTACTTCCAAAGAAATGTTTTGAGATTTATCGGCATTCAGATTATTTTTTTGTGTAAAAAGACTGGCATTTTCAAAAGCTGAATGTTGACAGGTTGGATATACTCACTAAATTATCAGATATATTTGCTCTGTTGCGCCCTACAGTTTTGTGCACCGTCATTCCTTTGAACTGGTGGTGGTTAATATTGTACATAACACTTACTACTATAACTACTTTTCACTGAACAAGCTGGAAGCACATTTTTTAAGGACAAGATGTTAATGTAAAAAAAATGTATATTGTGTACTGTTTATTAACACATTTCCATGAATGGCAAATCGGCAAATTAAACAACTTATTTTGAACCAGTGGCCTTTTTATATTTACACAGAATGGCAAAATACAATAAACACCATCGATTGCAGGAAATTTAAAAATTGAAGTATCGGTGCTGGCAGAAGTCCTGCCATGGAAGGTGTAATTTAAAATGCCACTTAAGCTGTTTTTATGCAATGTGCAAGATCTATCCCAGTGCCACCAGCTAATAGATCTACTCAAGGGCTGCATTTTCTCCTTAGGATAAATCACCCAAACAAAACCTTTTCAAGATAATATCCCAAGCTTTCTTGTGTAACATTTCAGTCTTTCTTATTTTACACCTTGGTTTTGGGATATATGTCACTATTTTCATGGTTTCTTTTATTTTTGGTTGTATTTACACTTTGAATCAATATAAATTGGTTTTGATCAGGGATTTGCTTTGGTAAACTGAGACTTCCTGCTGGTTCTGACAAGTGTATAATATGGTTAGAGAAGTGCTGGGGACTGGTCCAAGGAAAATACCTACTTAGAATGTGGAATCAACAACTCTTCCTTGCTACTGAAATGCAATATAAATTAACGTAGAAAAGTTGTGATTTGAAATCATCAAAAAAGGCTTTCCAAATATGGTCAGTCTTCTAACCACCATTTATTTCTGTTAAAGATTATAAATCTCCAGTATAAATTTCTTTCTTTATTACAAGTGATTGTAAGGCTTGTACAAGTCAAAATTAAAACAATAAAACCAAAAAGAAAACCTGCTGAATCCTCAAGTGAGATGCAAAGTAGCCGTAACGCAGAAGGATAGACTCTCACTGATCACCACAAAGGAAGGGAGGGAGGTTGGAAAAGTGAGTACAGCTTGGTACCAACAAGGATGATTCTGCGTAACTATATTGTGCAAATCCATTTTTACATTTACAGCAATCGAATCTGACTGACCGTCTTAAAAACCCACTCAAGATAGTAAGGGAAACAAGAGAATTTTCAGTAACACAGAACAAAATAAAATCTTGCTCAACAGAACATACAAGATTGATCATGGTTCATGTAGACCATAACAATACTGTTAAAAATATTTAACTGCTGCATACTAATGATTTATAATTGGTCATCTGTTTAAGCAAGTGTACTACTCACAGCAAAATAGTCTGTTGCAAGGACCAGTTAAAGGATCACATTTACCCCAATTACTTACATTAGAATCAGCAATAAACCATTCTCTATATACATTTCGTACAACCGTTCGGTGTTTTACCTTTGGCAAGATTACTTACAGCTCAATTTCCATAACTATTTAAAATATATATACTAATGCATAAAAATAAAGATTTTGGCATCAATTTATCCAAATTGGAAGCTCCAACACAAGAGAACTGCAGCATCACTCTGCAGTCCCACCACAGAATACCAACATAATTGTAGGTAGAAAGACTTTAGAAACAAGCAGCTGATCCCCTACACTTGTACCATTAAAATAACCAGTTTTTTCAAGGCAGACAACAGACATGGCCCTTTGATCGTTCAACCTTGCCAGGTCTTTCAGTCCAGCTTTGCATCAGGTTTACAATGGTGCTCAGAGACTGCTAAAGCAGTTCTTCATGCCCATTAGCAACACTGAATGCTCTCCGCACACTTGCCCCCTCAAAAGAAAAATCAGAGCTCCGCTCAAAGTTCAATCTCGAAGGTCTTCTGTAACTCACTAGAGAATGGATTAGTAGGAGAAGGTGTGGCCCGTTGCTTCGATTTATATTCCAGTGCATTCCACTGAGCCTCAAATGCATCAACTTCTGGAATGCCTGCTCCCATTTGAATGCTTTTGGTTTCTGTTGTCCAGTTGCTACTTTCTGCTCCATTGAAAGCTGCCGAACCATTAATTTGCTGGGCAGGTTTAAAGTAAGGGCTGGCATTTGCAGCAATGCCCATGATGCTACCTTCAAATTGTGGGAATGCATTTTGTTTCAAATGTGCATGGCTCTGTTGTGGATGAGTAACCTGAGTATGGCCTGCTGTACCAAAGACATTAGCAACCATTTGTGAAGGGGTGATTCCAACCACAGGCACGCTTGGAGCTTGATATGGTATCCCATTGGTGACCCCTAGACTGTATGACTGAGCAGGAATAAACGTAGGCTGCATCTGAGAAACCACACTGACTGGTGCTGCCTGGGGGGTAATGAAGGTGTTGGCCTGAAAAGACTGTGGAGCCGGTGGCATGGCCACTGAAGGTTGTGGCAGCGGCTGGGGTGCTGGTTGCACCCGAACGCTCTTCGATACTTCTTCAAGCCAGCGGTCAGCTTCCGACGGCGTGCGTTTGTGATTGGGCTGAAACTGAGTTGTTACGATGGGAGCTGTACCCCAATCAGTGCCTGCTTAAAACAAGAGAAATATTGAATAAACATCCAACAACTGCACCAGCTGCACAGTATTAAAAATACAGTTCATTGGTAGGAAAATAAAGTGTTCTGGTTAACATTAAACAGAGAACGGTAGCAATTTTAATTAAAGGTGGTACAGCAGGGTTGCTCTTTTACAAGAACACCACTGTCTGAGAGACACACTCAGCTGACAGTCACAGCCCAGTTTTGCATCTTTGGAGGAAGGAGCTAAAATGTTATCCCAGTCAGCCACATGGAGGAGGAGCAGGAAAATTGGTTTCCTTCAGTCAAGTGCACCTCCCATTCAGTAAACATAGGAACAGGAGGAGGCCATTCAGCCCCTGGAGCCAGTTCCACCATTTAATTATATCATGGTTGATCTGTACCTTAACTCCATTTACCCACCTTTGATCCATATCCCTTGACACCCTTAACCAAAGAGTAGCACTGATTGAATCAAGCTCAGTCTTGAAATTTTCAATTGACCCCCAGCCTCAACAGCTTTTGCAGGGGGGGGGAAAGAGAGAAAGAGATCTCAAGGTTTCCACTACCCTCTGTGTGAAGAGCCTCCTGACATCACCCCTGAACGGCCTAGCTCTAATTTTAAGGTTATGCCCCCTCTCCCACAGGAAATAGTTTCTCTTCTATCCTATCAAATCCTTTAATCATCTTAAACACCTCAATTAGATCACCCTTTAATCTTCTATAGAAGATGCTGCCATAGACATAGTGAAGGAGGTGGTAGAGGAGATACTGGATGGGATAAAAATTGATAAAAAGGAGGTACGAGAAAGGCTGGCTTTACTTAAAGTAGATAAGTCACCAGGACCAGATGGGATGCATCCTAGGACGTTGAGGGAAGTGAAGGAAGAAATCGCAGAGGTACTGGCCATAATATTCCATTCCTCCTTAGAAATGGGGATGGTGCCAGAGGACTGGAGAATTGCAAACGTTACACCATTGTTCAAAAAAGGGTGTAAAGATAAACCCAGCAACTACAGGCCAGTCAAGTTTAACCTCAGTAGTGGGGAAGCTTTTAGAAACAATAATCAGTGACAAAATTAACAGTCACTTGGACAAGTGTGGATTAATTAAGGAAAGCCTGCATGGATTTGTTAAAGGCAAATCGTGTTTAACCAATTTGATCGAATTTTTTGATGAGGTAACAGAGAAGGTTAATGAGGGCAATGCAGTTGACGTGGTGTACAGGGATTTCCAAAAGGCGTTCGACAAAGTGCCACATAATAGGCTTGCCAGCAAAGTTGAAGCCCATGGAATAAAAGGGACAGTGGCAGCATGGATACAAAATTGGCTAAGTGACAGGAAACAGAGAGTAGCGGTGAACTGTTGTTTTTCAGACTGGAGGAAGGTACACAGTGGGGTTCCCCAGGGGTCGGTACTAGGACCACTGCTTTTCTTGATATATATTAATAACTTGGATGTGAGTGCACAGGGCACAATTTCAAAATCTGCAGATGACACAAACTTTAGAAATATAGTGAACAGTGAGGAGGATAGTGATAGACTTCAAGGAGGACATAGACAGGCTGGTGGAATGGGCGGACACGTGGCAGATGAAATTTAAAGCAGAAAAGTGCTAAGTGATATAGCATCATAACGGCACAGGAGGCCGCCATGTGGCCCATCGAGTCCATGCCGGCTCTCTGCAGAGCAATTGAGTCAGTCCCATTCCCCCGCTCTATCCCCGTAGCCCTGCAAGTTTATTTCCCTCAAGTGCCTATCCAGTCTCCCCTTGAAAGCATTGACTGTCTCCGCTTCCACCACTTCTGTCGGCAGCGAGTTCCAGGTCCTCACCACTCGCTGCGTAAAAAAGTTTTTCCTCACATTCCCCCCCTGTATCTCTTGCGCAAAACCGTAAATCTGTGTCCTCTAGTCCTTGTACCATCAACTAGTGGGAACAGCCTTTCCCCATCTAGCCTATCCAAGCCCGTCATAATCTTGTACACCTCTATCAAATCACCCCTCAACCTCCTCTGTGCTAATGAAAACAAATCCAGCTTCTCCAACCTGTCCTTGTAGCTAAGATCCCCCATCCCCGGAACCATTCTGGTAAATCTCCTCTGCACCATCAAGGGCCTTCACATCCTTTCTAAAGTTTGGTGACCAGAACTGGATGCAATACTCCAATTGGCCTAACCAGCGCTTTATAAAGGTTCAGCATAGCTTTGCTACTTTTGTACTCAATACCTCTATTTATGAAACCCAAGGTCCCATATGCTTTGCTAAGCACTCTCTCAATATGTCCTGCCACCTTCAGGGACCTATGCACATTAACTCCCAGGTCCCTCTGTCCCTGCATACTATTTAAAACTGTGCCATTAAGTGTATATTGCCTCTCCCTGTTCCTTCTGCCAAAATGCATCACCTCACACTTCTCTGTATTAAATTCCCTTTTATGTTAACCGCCATTCTCCTCTCATATTCTCTCTTTGCCAATCTTATTTTCATCTTCACTTCCATCTGCCACTTGTCTGCCCATTCTGCTAGCCTTTCTATGTCCTGTTGCAGTAGATTGGTATCATCCTCACTGTTTGCCACACCCCCAAGTTTGGTGTCAACGGCAAATTTAGAAATTCTTTGTATTCCAATATCTAGGTCTTATTTAAATACATCAAAAAAAGCAGTGGCCCCAGCACTGACCCTTGGGGAACACCACTGTCTACCATCCTCCAGTCTGAAAAACAGCCATTTACCACAGCTCACTGTTTTCTGTCCTTAAGCCAATTCCTTATCCAAGCTGCCACTGACCCACCTATTCTACGAGCCTCAATTTTGTTAACCAGCCTTCTATGTGGTACTTTGTCAAACGGCTTCCTAAAATCCATGTAGACAACATCCATTGCATTCCCTTCATCGATCCTCCCTGTTACCTTCACCAAAAATTCAATTAGATTAGTCAAACATGATCTGTCCTTTGTAAATCAGTGTTGGCTCTCCTTAATTAGCTTAAACCTCTCCAAGTGCTCGTTAATTTTTTCCTTGATTATTGTTTCTAAAACTTTACCCACCACTGATGTTAAATTGACCGGCCTGTAGTTACGAGGATTGTCCTTACACCCTTTCTTGAACAATGGTGTCACATTTGCCACTTTCCAATCCTCAGGCACCTCCCCCACATCTAGGGAAGATTGGTAAATTATGGCAAGCCCTTCCGCTATCTCACCCCCCAATTCCGTTAGCTCCCTGGGATGCAAGCCATCTGGACCAGGTGACTTATCCACTCTAAGCATACCCAGCCTTTCTCATACATCCTGTCTATCACCCCTTCCATTGCTTCTACCGCTACCGAAATAGTCAGCATCCACCTCCTCAGTAAACACCGATACAAAGTACTCAGAGTATTCTAGCCTTGCCCTGCGCCTCTAAGCATATAACACCTTCTTTGTCGCTAATAGGCCCCACCCCGCCTCTTACTACCCGTTTACTGTTTACATGCCGGTAGAAGATTTTTGGATTCCCTTTTATGTTAACCGCCATTCTCCTCTCATATTCTCTCTTTGCCAATCTTATTTTCATCTTCACTTCCCCTCTCAACTTATTGTATTTGGTCTGGTTCTCCCTTGAAGAATTCACCTGACATGCATCATACACCCTCTTTTTTTGTTTCATCACCTTCTCTATCTCCCTCATTATCCAAGGAGCCCTTGCTTTGGTTCCCTTACCCTTCCCTCTTGTTGGAATGTACCTAGCCTGTACTTGGAACATCTCCTCCTTAAAAGATCACCCATTGTTCCGTTACAGTTTTTCCTGTCAGTCTTTGGTTCCATTTTACCCTGGCTAGATCCTTTCGCATCCCACTGAAGTTAGCTCTATTCCAGTTTAGAAGTTCCACTCTAGATTGTTCATTGCTCCTCTCCATTGCTAATCTAAATCTTATGATACGATGATCACTCGTACCCAAGTGTTCTCCCACAGACACTTGGTCGACCTGGCCCACCTCATTCCCCAGCACCAGATCCAGCAATGCCTCCTTCCTAGTTGGGCCAAGAACATACTGGTCAAGGAAATTCTCCTGAACACATTTCAGAAATTCCTCCCCCTCCTTTCCCTTTACCCTAGCATTATCCCAATCGATATTTGGGTAATTAAAGTCCCCCAATATCACCCTCTATAGCTCTTGCATATCTCTGCGATTTCCCTGCAGATTTTGGTAGAAAGAGTGAAGAGAGGAAATATAAACTAAAGGTTACAATCCTAAAGGGGGTGCATGAACAGAGAAACTTAGGGGTATATGTGCACAAATCATTGAAGGTGGCAGGGCAGGTTGAGAAAGCAGTTAAAAAATCTTAGCGGATCCTGGGCTTCATGAATAGAGGTATAGTGTACAAAAGTGTGGAAATTATGATGAACCTGTATAAAACACTGTTTCGGCCTCAACTGGAGTATTGTGTCCAATTCTGGGCACCGCACTTTAGGAAGGATGTGATGGCCTTAGAGAAGGGGCAGAAAAGATTTACGAGAATGAATCCAGGGATCAGGGACTTCAGTTACGTGGACAGACTGGAGAAGCTGGGGTTGTTCTCCTTAGAGCAGAGAAGATTGAGAGGAGATTTGATAGAGGTGTTCAAAATCATGAGGGGTCTGGACAGAGTAGAGAGAGAAACTGTTCCCATTGGCAGAAGGGTCGAGAACCAGAGGACACAGATTTAAGGTGATTGGCAGAAGAACCAAAGGTGACATGAGGAATAACTTTTTTACACAGCGAGTGGTTAGGATCTGGAATTCACTGCCTGAAAGGGTGGTGGAGGCAGATTCAATCACGGCTTTCAAAAGGGAGTTGGATAAGTCCCTGAAGGAAAAAAACTTGCAGGGCTACAGGGAAAGGGCAGGGGAGTGGGACTAGCTGAAGTGCTCTTGGAGAGCTGGCACAGGCTCGACGGGCTGAATGGCCTTCTTCCGTGGTATAACCATTCTATGATTCTAAGGGAATACAAGCCTAGTCTATGCAACAAATGGGGGAAGATAACAAAAAGAAAGTCTGGTTATTGTTAGACATTTGAGAGCTTCTCACATTCACATGCTTCATTTATCATTAAGCCTATGTAAAGCAGTGTGAGAATTGAATACTTAGAGCTGAGGAGTTTTAATCCATTACATTTTAAATGCTATTAAGAGGTTCAAAACTAATAATGTGTAACAGAAAATCATGCAACAATTAAATAATTCCAAATTGCATAGTGCTTAAAATATTTTAATTATTGCCTTTTATCCTACTGCAGAGGTGCTACTGAAGTCAAAGAAATTAATTATTAGTTAACATCAGGAAGTTTAAGACAAAAGGCTCACATATTTCAGTACGTATGGAGTACCAAGGATAAAAATAACTCTCATTCATATAGTGCCTTTAATATAGAAAAAAAGTCCCAAGGTACTTCAAAGGAGCGTAATCAGACAAAAATCTACACCAAACCAAAGGAGATATTAGGAGGGTTACTAAAACCTTGGTCGAAGTGGTAGGTTTTAAAGGAGCGACTTAAAGTAGGATAGAGAGGCAGAGGGGTTTAAGGAGGGAATTCCAGAGCTTAGCGCCTAGATGGCTGAAGGTCGCCAATGGTGGGGCAAAGGGATGCACAAAAGGCCAGAATTAGAGGACGCAGAGATCTCGGAGGGTTGTAAGGCTGGAGGAGGTTACAGAGATAGGGAGGTGCAAGGCCATGGAGGGATTTGAAGACGATAATAATTTTAACAACAACAACTTGCATCTATAAAGCGCCTTTAGCACAGCAAAACGTCCCAAGACGCTTAACAAGAGGGTTATTAATTTTAGAAAATTGACACCAAGCCATAGAAATGAGATATCAGGACAGATGACCAAAAGCTTGGTCAAGAGGTAGGTTTTAAGGAGTGTCTTAAAGGAGGTGAGGTAGAGAGGCAGAGGGGTTTAAGAAGGGAATTCCACAGCTTAGGGCCAAGGCAGCTGAAAGCACGGCCGCCAATGGTGGAGCGTTTAAAATCGGGGATGTGCAAGAGCCCAGAATTGGATCTTGGAAGCTTGTAGGGCTGGAGGAGATTAGAGAGATAGGGAGGGGCGAGGCCATGGAGGGATTTGAAAACGAGGATGAGGATTTTTAAAATTGAGGCGTTGTCAAACCGGGAGCCAGTGCAGATCAGCAAGCACAGGGTGATCGGTGAATGAGACTTGGTGCAAGTTAAAATACAGGCAACAGAGTTTTGAATGAGCACAAGTTTATGCAGGGTGGAGATGGGGGCCGACCAGGAGAGCATTGGAATAGTCAAGTCTAGAGGTAACAAAGACATAGATGACGGTTGATGAGCTGAGGCAGGGTTGGAGTCGGGCGATGCTACGGAGGTGGAAGTTGGCAGTCTTGGTGATGGAGCAGATATGTGGTCGGGAGCTCATCTCGGGGTTAAACACAGCAGCAAGGCTGCAAACGGTCTAAGCTCAGCTTCAGACAGTTGCCAGGGAGAGGGATGGAAAGGGTGGTCAGGGAACGGAGTTTGTGAGGGGGACCAAAGACAAGGGCCCAAAATTTGCGGTCGGAGGCTTCCCGCGGGCGGATCCATCCAACCAGCAAAAAATCTACGAATTTACCTGGTGGCTCGGGAGGTACGGAGACTTGCGCTCCTGGGCCTCTCCAGGTACGCGCTTGTAGAGGCCCACGTATCCCAGGGGCGCATGCGGTTAGCAAGCGCCCCTGGGATCTCGTGGGCCGGCCCAACCAATAAAAAAAGGGAATTCTATTCATACTTATGGGAGTTCTGTATAAACGGAATCCCCATAAGTATGAATGGGGATCACTTAAAAAATACACAAACACATGAAATAAAAACAATTACATATTTAAAATGCCATTTAATTCAATATTTTAATTTATATGTTTTAACGGGGCTAAAAATAAACTTACCTTATTGGACAGGGTTTTTAATGTATAAATGAGTGATAACATTTTATTTTTCTATTTTAAAAAAAACTTTTATGCTGGTAAAAGCAGGCCTTACGGACATTCAGCGGGCAGAAGTTGGGCAAATAGCGCAACTCTCCGCCCGCGGAGGCCCTTTTCCCGGGGATGCAGATCATCTGTCAAGAGAATTCCTGACAGATCGCAGGTTTTCGCGCATGCGCTTCGCATGCCTAAACCCGGAACTTGCACGGCCTTTACGGGCACGTGCGCACCTTTTACGCACCCGTAGGGGGTCGCAAAATATGGCCCAATGGCTTTGGTATTCCCAATATTTAGCTGGAGGAAATTTCTGCTCATCCAATACTGGATGTCAGACAAGCAGTGTGACAAATCAGTGACAGTGGAGGGGTCAAGAGAGGTGGTGGTGAGATCGGAGTGTCGTCAGCGTACATGGGAATCTAATGTGTTTTTGGATGATGTCGCCGAGGGGCAGCATGTAGATGAGAAATACAAGGGGGCCAAGGATAGATCTTTGGGCGACTCCAGAGGTAATGGCGCGGGAGTGGGAACAGAAGCCATTGCAGGTGATTCTCGGGTTACGATTCGATAGATAAGAATGGAACCAGGCACGGTCAGTTCCACCGATCTAGACTGTGGAGGAGAGGCTTTGGAGGAGGATGGTGTAATCAACTGTGTCGAAGGCTACTGATCAGTCAAGAAGGATGAGGAGGGATAGGTTACCAAAAGTCACGTAGAATGTCATTTGTGACTCTGATCGGGGCTGTTGCATTACTGTGGCGGGGCGGAAACCTGATTGAAGGGGTTCAAACATGGAATTGCGGGAAAGATGGGCACGGATTTGGGAGGCAACAAAACGTTCAAGGACTTGAGGGGAAAAGGAGGTTGGAGATGGGGTGGTAGTTTGCAAGGACAGAGGGGTCAAGGGTGGGGTTTTTTTTGAGGAGAGGGTTGATGACAGCAGATTTGAAGGGGAGGGGGACAGTACCTGAGGAGAGGGAACCGTTATCATCAGCTAACGTGGGGGCCAGAAAGGGAAATTGGGTGGTCAACAGTTTGGTGGGAATAGGATCGAGGGAGCAGGAGGTGGGTCTCGTGGACAAGATGAGCTCGGAGAGAGTACGGCAGGAGATGGGATAGAATCTAGAGAAAGATGCGAGTTCAGGGCAAGGGCAGCGGGGAACATTAGGGGAAGTTTGGTCCGGTGGGCATGGAGACGGGAGGGAAGCGGCAGAGGTAGCTGAATGGATGGTCTTGATCTTTGTGACAAAAAAGTCCATGAGCTCCTCGCAATTGTTACTGGAGGAGAGAGTGGAGGAGGCACTGGAGGGTGGTTTAAGACGATGGTTTGTGGTGGATAAGAGAAGCCGGGGGTTATCTTTGCTAAAACTGCTCACTATTCAAAGATCATCCTGGAATGCAAAGGAGAGCAGGATCCAATAGTGCTTTATGTGGTCCAACCAGATCTAGCGATGGACGGTTAAACAAAGGCATTGGGGGGACCAGGGGCCAATGTAGGTCAGTGAGTACAGGGGTGATGGGTGGAAGGACTTGGTGCGGATTAGGATACGGGCAGCAGAGTTTTGAATCAGCTGAAGTTTATAGAGAGTGAAGGCCGGTCAGAAGAGCACTGGAATAATCGAATCCGGAGGTGGCAACGGCATGGAAGGGGGTTCCGGCAGCAGATGTGCTGAGGCAAAGGTGAAGACGAGCAATGTTATGGAGGTGGAAGTAGGCGGTCTTCGTGGTGGAAAGGAGACGGGTTTGGAAGCTCAGCTCTGGGTCAAAAAGGACGGTGGAGGATGCGAACAATCTGGGTGAACTTGAGACAGTGGCCGAGAGGGATGGAATTGGGAGTATAGAGTTGGTTGGGGGACGGGGGGTTGATCAAGATGATGGCTTAGGTATTCCCAATGTTTAACCGGAGTCACGTGAAACAAAGAGAGATATCAGTAGCAATAATTGTAGATATGTACGTGTAAACTGCATAATCACAGCATACTGAATTTGAAATAATTAACTTTAAAGTTTTGAGAGGTTTATCATTTATACCACCACAGACCAACCAGTTATTTAATTGATACGCCAGGTTTCCAAATTTTTGGTCCTGTGCAAAATAATTTGGGTCTATGCACAAATACTTAATTATAAATATGCCTCTTGCTTCCATCTCCAGTTATATCCCTAAACCATATGTATAGCCTTACTTGCAGCAATTGTAGCTCCTGCACTAGTTGCTGAAGGGACCTGAGCCCAAGGGTTTGTGTCGCGCGCTGGCATTACTGTGGGAGACATGGCAGGTGCTGCTGGTGCTGGAACGGGCAGTGGAAAGGCTGAAGCTGCTCCATTGACTACAATAAGAGGAAATATCAAATGGTCAAATCTGCAATTCCACAACCTAAACATTCTTTGGCAAAGTTCAGTCATTTTCCAAAGAGCTGTCAAATCAGCTACACACCTTGGGAGGCAGTTACTTGAGGAGCCGCACCCATAGCAGGTTTTGTCATTGGTGCAGAAGAGAATGGGTCCTCCACTTGTCCACTGAATGCATGTGTTATTTGAGAGCACAGGGAACTTATACTGTCCACTTCAGCTGTACAATCACCTTCAATTTCAGGCACTGAATAAAGATAGATAAGAACAATCACTGGAATATTCCCATGAGATGATGCACTTCCACTTTGAAATATTCTTTGATATTTTAGTGCAGTCCAAAATAGCAAAGCCAGAATGTTAGCACTCCGAGCAAATGTACAGTCATGACACCAACCAAGTGCATGACTTACACAAAATACAGCATCATTTGCTGTATTCCAGCACAGCCCCGTCACCTCTGGGCCTCAAGTACAAAGTCTCAGGTCAGTTAGTCTGAACACATTCAATCCAGGTGTCAGTGGAAAGGAGTCCACAGCATCAAAAGTTTCTTCAAAATGGAACCAATACTAACATTTACAGTTTGGAAAGAAGTCAGATCATATAGAAAAAGATGCTCTTTGGTATTTGATTAAAGAATACTAACTGATGATGCGAATAAAATTCCTTCCTCAGTTACTGCCTAAAGGAATGGGCACAAACATACACTCCACATTCTGTTTCTACCATCGTTGACCTGCACCTGGTGATATACCAAGAAACAGCTCCTCCGTGGCCTTGTGGGTAGAGGTGAGCTTTCCAGACCTAGAGTCACCCCTGGTGTGTGCGGAGTTCACTGGTCTCAGCCAGTGCAGCAGCTGAGGTGCTACGACGAGTCTCAACACCCCTGGGCTAGGGAAGGGAACAGTCACCCAGGCCTTCCATTACTGATCATCAAACAGTGACCCCTGTCTATGTAGATATCTGGTTCACAGAAGAACAACCAGTTGAGTGTGATACTGGAAAGCTACAGGTGCCCATGGTACCATACCCCAGCAAGAGTCAGCACCCAGGAGTCATGGGAACTAAATATAAAAACAAAGATATACACCATGGAGCAACACTCCAAGAAACAGTTTAACCAAACAAAAAAAACACACTTTTCCCTTTCCTAGACATTAACTTCTAAAGGAAGAAAATGAGAATTTGGTATCAAATGAGAAACAAAAATGACAGGAAGAACCAAGTGAATGACTGCATCTGGGGCACACGAAATTAGCTTGGGACTTCATTCCAATACCTGAAAAGGCAAACCACATATGCACTTCGTCTATCCATAACTGGATTTTTAAGACAAAAGACAAGGCATAAAAGAGACAAACTTTTCCTAGTGCCTTTAGTGCCTTGCTCAGCCATTTTATTCAGATTATTCATGAAAAGACATTTACTACAGGACAATACAGGAGAATTACTAGCCCTCACATGCCAACATTACAGTGGGTGGCTACAACTCTCAAACCCTCCACTGAGAAACCACTGCATGAATAACTCTTCTCTCCAATATCATTTAATTCTTATCCCAGGTACAAAACTCTCAGAACCTCGTACCTGTGTTTTTAATTTGAAAATCTGTCTTCCGTTGCATTGTTGAAGGCAACTCATTTATTCGAAGTGACATTTGCCTCTTGAATGGAGATGTTGTCTGGCTCAGCACTGGGAATCCTCGGAAAGATCCTTGCCTGGCAAGTTGCTCCACAGGTGCATGCCTTCTCGGTATGGCATGTATGTTGCTAGATTCCTTGTTTTCTGTAATGGTGGATGGGGCAGATGGTGAAGCTGATGGAGCTGCAGGTAACGCAGCAGACGTGGTTACGACAACGGTTCTCTCTGCTTCAGCTGTAAGTAGAACATCACACTCTTAACATGATTACAACTTCAGTAAAGTTTGGACTTAAATACATGACCACAGTTCGACAGGTTTCCAAAATCCTGACCGATTTCTTCACGAAGAACACACATTTTATGCCTCAGTTTTTGACACCTTTTGACCAACAGTGCAGGTTGGCCAACAGAAAGAAGCACCAGCCTTTTGACCAACACTCCACTAAACAAACATTCAGCACTTTAAGGACAAGAAGATATCTACTCCGCAAACCCCGACACTTTGTGCGTCATTGTTGTTGCTCCACATCCACTTGATGAAACAAAATGTACAGCTCAGTCAATCAATTGCAAAATTTCAATTCACAAATCCACCTTTGCCAAAATAGAGCTTATTGCACGACTGGTCCATGGAGTTGGGATGAAATTTCATCCTCAACCTAATACAAAGTCTAAAAGTTTTCTTTTGAAGTTACTACACAATTCTTGAAATATATTTTAATTCTCGACAGCAAAATGGCCAAATTCTAAGTTTAATTGAAAAAAAATACTGAAGAGTGCGAGAGGAGCGGGCTCAGTGTATAAAGAGTGCGAGAGGAGCGGGCTCAGTGTATAAAGAGAGCGAGAGGAGCGGGCTCAGTGTATAAAGAGAGCGAGAGGAGCGGGCTCAGTGTATAAAGAGAGCGAGAGGAGTGGGCTCAGTGTATAAAGAGAGCGAGAGGAGCGGGCTCAGTGAATAAAGAGAGCGAGAGGAGCGGGCTCAGCGATATAAAGAGTGCGAGAGGAGCGGGCTCAGTGTATAAAGAGTGCGAGAGGAGCGGGCTCAGCGATATAAAGAGAGCGAGAGGAGCGGGCTCAGCGATATAAAGAGAGCGAGAGGAGTGGGCTCAGTGTATAAAGAGTGCGAGAGGAGTGGGCTCAGTGTATAAAGAGAGCGAGAGGAGTGGGCTCAGTGTATAAAGAGAGCGAGAGGAGTGGGCTCAGTGTATAAAGAGAGCGAGAGGAGTGGGCTCAGTGTATAAAGAGAGCGAGAGGAGTGGGCTCAGTGTATAAAGAGTGCGAGAGGAGCGGGCTCAGTGTATAAAGAGAGCGAGAGGAGCGGGCTCAGTGTATAAAGAGAGCGAGAGGAGTGGGCTCAGTGTATAAAGAGAGCGAGAGGAGCGGGCTCAGTGTATAAAGAGAGCGAGAGGAGTGGGCTCAGTGTATAAAGAGAGCGAGAGGAGCGGGCTCAGCGATATAAAGAGTGCGAGAGGAGCGGGCTCAGTGTATAAAGAGAGCGAGAGGAGCGGGCTCAGCGATATAAAGAGTGCGAGAGGAGCGGGCTCAGTGTATAAAGAGAGTGAGAGGAGCGGGCTCAGTGTATAAAGAGAGCGAGAGGAGTGGGCTCAGTGTATAAAGAGAGCGAGAGGAGCGGGCTCAGCGATATAAAGAGTGCGAGAGGAGCGGGCTCAGTGTATAAAGAGAGCGAGAGGAGCGGGCTCAGCGATATAAAGAGAGCGAGAGGAGCGGGCTCAGCGATATAAAGAGTGCGAGAGGAGCGGGCTCAGTGTATAAAGAGTGCGAGAGGAGCGGGCTCAGTGTATAAAGAGTGCGAGAGGAGCGGGCTCAGCGATATAAAGAGTGCGAGAGGAGCGGGCTCAGTGTATAAAGAGTGCGAGAGGAGCGGGAGCAGTGGCGCTAGACAAAGCCTTCAAACAGAAAAATCAAGGAGTGACATCATAGGGCAGCAGGGAACTGAGCGGGAGCGGAGGCGGAGCAAATAAGCAGAGGAAGGCCCGAGCGGAGGCAGCGGACCTGAGCGGGAGCACCTCAACAAAGGCAGAATTGGAAAGAGTAACGCCAGAAATAAAAAGCGACGTCGGCACAAGGGAAGGAGCTGATTGGTGAGTATCGGGTGAATATAGGGTGAGTATTTGCGGTAAGTTTTTTTAATTCTGTTTTGAGTATATTTCTGCTAAGTAGTTCATAGCCTTTCTAATAGACGGAAGTGCTGATTGGTGGGTAGCTGTTGAGTGTTTCCTGTTAAGTCTTAAGTTTGTTTCTGCTAAATTACCTCCATAGTCCGGTAAATAGAGGCATAGCAGGGCAGCTCAGTCCAGTGATTTGCACATCCTGTGCCATGTGGGAAATCCTGGCCGCTTCTTGTGGCCCGGACGACCACGTGTGCAGGAAGTGTCGCCGACTGCAGCAATTCGAGCTCCAGGTTTCGGAGCTTAAGCGGCAGCTGGAGTCACTACAGTGCATCCGCGAGGCTGAGAAATACTTGGAAAGCACGTTTCCAGAAGTGGTCACCCCGCAGCCTCAGAATGTGCAGGCAGAGAGGGAAGGGGTGACCACCAGACAGAGAAAGAGGACCAGGCAGGTAGGGCAGGATTCCCCAGAGTGCATCTCGCTCACTAACCAGTTCACAGTTCTGGAAACTGGTGGGGGTGATGGCTCCTCTGGGGAGTGCAGCCAGAGCCAAGGCCACAGCACCACGGGTGGCTCAGCTGCACAGGGGGGGGGGGGGGGGAGGAAGAAGAGTGGAAGAGCAATAGTGATAGGGGATTCATTAGTTAGGGGAACAGATAGGCATTTCTGTGGACGCAGGCGTGACTCCAGGATGGTATGTTGCCTCCCTGGTGCCAGGGTCAAGGACGTCACTGAGCAGCTGCAGGACACTGAGGGGGGAGGGTGAACAGCCAGAGGTCGTTGTCCATATCGGTACCAACGACTAATTGGATAGCTCTTTCAAAGAGCTATGTTATATGATTCTGTGATTCCTGGTTTGCTAATGTATACTGCAATTGCAACACATTCTGATACACATTATGATGCAGCATGTACATTGTGGTGCTATGCTATAATTGCTGGAATAGCCAAAGTTCATTTTATTAAAGCCACATCCTGTTCCTCCTCCCCTCCCCCCACCACAGCCCAAATTTAAATTTTCGTTCTGTACCTTTCTTGGTGTCCTGCATTTGTTTCATAATTTCTTCTCGCTCTGCTTGTTCAGTTGCTGTGATTACCCGAAAGGAACCTTCCCTGGTGAATGTGGTTCGGTTGGCATCAAATGTGGCGGTAACACCACACTCCTTCTCACGCTTCTGCTTCCTCTCCAAACATGCCGCAAAAGCACAGCCCACAGCATGGCTTAACCGTTCACCCTGAGGAACATTGCAATATTGTTAATGCGTGCAATCATCAGAGACTTCATTTCCTAAAGAATACCACTCATCAACCACAAGCAGCACATTCAGCATTATCTATCTTGAGCCCAACTGTATTGCTTCTACTATCACCTTGGTATAGATAGGCTAACGCAACTCCAATTACTCAGTGAGTAGCTCAGCCATAAAGACCAGCAAGATCCCATGTTCAATCCCCTGCACCTGTGGAACCATATCCCGAAGAGTCAACGCCTTCCGGGGGGTGGGGGGCGGGAATTGGGAAGAAAATGTTAAGGGACGAGCCAGGGACCTTTCTTAACTGTATGCTTCGGTACCGCACCACATGGTGTATTTATGCACACAGCTATTGGAAAAGCAGAGAGCAGACATTATGGCACTTACCGTCTTTATTTTAAAGTGGGGGGGGAGAAGAAAGTGAAAACTTCTTCAACACGCATCATCTCACTGAAATTAATTTATGATACTTGATAACTCTCAGTTGGAGACTCTTCTGGAATTGCATTACTTTAGCAAGTGAAAATTTCACTGCACACGATACAGTGTAACGTTATAAATCCAATTGGTAGCAGCAGCAAAATTCAAGTCTGCTGTTGGAAGTCGAAGATAGAAAATCTAGTTGATAACCCGACACTATTCCATACGCACTCTTGGAAAGAAGTTAGACTTCCATCTGCCAGTGTTTTATGGCTTTTGAGGAGTTCACGTTATGATTTTGGGCAGTCTGAACTCAGTTTTGCATCCCCCCTCACTCCTGCTGGTCAACTTTTGCCCCCATTAATATAAAGGAAGTGAAAAGGGCTCCCTTACCGAATCTCTTACAGCCAAGAAGCAGTGACAGATCCAACGCCTGGTTGTACCATCTCGACAAATGTATGAGAAGGCCTTGTCGAAGTTTCGGTCAGGGGCACAGAAGGATACCTTCTCTATAGTTTGATCAACAATAAGGTCCTGTAAACAAAAGGGAAGAAAAAGGATACAAGAAAAATGAAGAATTTAACACTGCCAATATGCTGTGATCTTACATACCCAATCCAGCTACACTGGAATAGTCCAAGATTTGTCCATCCTCCAGAACAATTTTAATATAAATCCATTTTTCCCCCCAGTCAGACACCAGATGGCAGTCTTGCACTATATATAATTAAATATTAATGCTTAGCTGGCAGATTTATGAAGCATTCCTTTTCAAAAGAAAAGCGACGGTTTCCTCAGAGCTTGTTGTCGTAGATATACACATTTCTAAACAGTGAGAATCTAAAAGGTACATTTTGTTTGTAACGGTGATACTTCCCATCTGTTGAGTGCTATTTTTTTTTTTTAACTGACCCAGTGGATTGTTAGTTAAAAACGGTGCCTAGCATTAAGGTGGGTCGATCCATTTTCTTTATACAATTTCTTGTCTGTTGTCGACATAATGATCACTGAGCCAGTCAATTCTCCTCTTCCTCACTGGTTAAGTGTCCATGTTTTTTCCCTTTTCTAATTGGTGAATACCAATTACATTACACAAAACTTTCCTGCATAATTTTAATTTTCTCAATCATGTTCCACCAAAAAGAAATTGTACCTAATCATATTTTTTTTTTTTTTTAAAGCTTTCACCACTGGGGGAAAAAAAAATTTCTACAAGATACAGCCTTGACAGGCCCCCTATACATCCCTTTATACACATCCAAAAAATTGTTTGTATTATAACACACAAACATTTCAACAACCCAAAAGAAAATCACAAGCTACAAAAATATCAAACTTACCCATCTCACCTTCCACTCAGTCCAATTCTCCTGCTCCCATGCATGGCCCAATACACCCTGTTGTGCCTCATGAACATTACAGACCTTGGGCACACCCTCATGATGCTTCACTGCTCAGACGAGGGCAGCAGTTCCAAGCTGAGCAACCACACTGAACTTCAATGAGTTGCCACCTAACCTCCATCACAGCACGTGCATGAAAAGCTTGGCTAAGTCACATCAGCCTCACAGTTGCGCTGTGAGACGGATGCAACGTAACCAAGCAATCAGAGTACAACTCCCAGGAACCACCACATTGTCGAATACTCTGGACTCCCGCACTCTCCCCAAAGCAACTTCAAGCCCTACACTTCACTGCCTCATCTCATACCAACCTGACTGCTCTCCCATTTCATAGGCCATGCTAAATTCACTCTCACTCCCCACATTAACCTGCTACTGCCACTCACCCTCCTATAGTAGCTCTCCTTTCATCAACTTCAAGTGTCCTGCTATTTCCATCTCATTCTCTCTTCCCTCCCTTCTTTTAAGAGCACAAATCTTTCAATTTCTGCTGTTAAGGTGCAAGTACATCAACTAAAAACTTACACACATGTTGCAAGATACAAAGCTAAATGTAATTGTGCATAGCAAACATATTTTAAAGCAATGGAAGAAATAACAGAAGTTTAATTACACCAAGTGAGGATTGCAAGCCATAATTTTAGAATATTTGAAAACAAAATAAAAATTAGGGGAGAAGAATAATTTTTATATTCAGTTTACTATTTTCAAATTATATTTTGTCTGTGAGCCACTGCACAGGGATTAAACTGCAAGAAACTGGTGTTTTGCATATATCTGGGAGTATGTGAAAGGTGCTGAAAGTGTACTTTTTCTTCATGGTCCACAGAAAGCATCAAAGCAGAAAGACATTGCTCGATACAGCAGACGGTTTGGGGCGCTGGGGGGGTAGAGAAGATGTTCCATTTTCTACTTAAACCAGTTGGGATGAATAAAACCGAAAGCCATCTTATTGATGGGTTTCTTTATTGCCCACTCAACATAAACTTTGACAGACTAATTAATATGCCTGAAATCTGGAACTTTCTCCCCCAAAAGGCTGTTAAGACTGGGGGTTCAATTGAAAATTTCAAAACTGAGATTGACAGATTATTAGGCAAGGGTATTCAGGGTTATGGAACTAAGGCGGGTATATGGAGTTAAGATACAGATCAGCCATGATCTAATTGAATGGTGGAACAGGCTCAAGGGGCTGAATGGCCTCCTCCTGTTCCTGTGTTCCACTTTCACTCCTGCAAACCAGCCACATCTCAGTGGTAGCACTCAACTCTGGGTCAGGTCATAGATTCAAGTCCCACTCAAGACTGGACCACATAATCCAGGCTAACACTCAGTACAGTACTAAGGGAGTGCTACACTGTTGGAGGTGCAGTCTTTCGGATGAGGCTCCATCTGTCCTCTCAGGTGGATGGAAAAGGTCCCATAACACTGTCTGAAGAGCAAGGGAGTTCTCCCCAGTGTCCTGGCCCATACTTATTCCTCAACCAACATCACAAAAAAACAGATTATTTCATTATTTCATTGCTGTTTGAGAGATCTAGCTGTGTGTAAATTGGTTACCACGGTTCTTGCATTACAACAGTGACTACATTTCAAAAGTTGGCTGTAAAGTGCTTTGGGATGTCCTGAGGTTGTGAAAGGCGCTGTATAAAAAGTTTGTTGTTGTTCTTTTGCTTCAATCCCTGATGAAACAAGCAGTTTTCAGAGATTCTACCAGGGATGTAGCTCCTTTTAGAATTGAAACACAGCAAAAAATACATATCCATCAGCGTGAAGTATGCATGCACAGCAGTTTGGGGAAATGCTACATTTTTTCTTAAAGCTCCAATTTTCAAAGCTGAGACAAATCCCAGGTAGCTCGTGAAAAGTGCTTCAGTTCCAGCCTGGACAGAAGAGAGAAAGGGACATGGGACAGCAGTCACGCCAGCAGTCACTCTTTGCTCCTTTCATCCCACTGTATAAACAGGGCAGCGTCAAGAACGGGAAGGAGAAACTGAATGGTCAATGCCAAAATTCCATTGAGGCTCTGTAGCATGAACACGGCATCAACACACACTGCTGTGCTAAAACCTGGCCGTACAACTGTGGCTAACCGATTACTCGTACGTTTTTTGCCACGCACAGTGTTTACAACTACCTGGCTAGATAAAAATTAAAGTCAATGCCAGAATTTTTACTATTCCACAGGTACCAGCTTGCCCAAGCTTCACTGTTTGTTTAAGAATTTGGTTGTTAAGAGTGTTGGCTGCTATTCAACTGTCTGGGGCATCACAGCCAAGCCTGATCCTGTCCTTACACGTCCACTTTACAGCAAGAGTCACTGTATAGCAATCAAAAACTGGAACCTTGTCCGATTCTTCCCCTTAATCTAAGGACACTCACCAAATGTAAGTACTACAGCAGCCCTTGCAGAGATCAGTCAACTGCACAGAGCAGGAATCAAACTAGGGACCTTCTGATCTGTGTGACTTAGCATTACAACGGGCTGTACCTTTACACATTAGGCCACTGGTGTGCTGGTATGTAATTTTTATCTTGGACACCACTAGAACAAATTCAGAGAAAGAAAAAAGTAAAATGTTTGATGCTGTAGCCCAAATATTGAATGCTTTAGCACATCTCATTAATTCTACCATATCTTTATTGTGTTCTTGTTTAAGAGTGAAGTAAAGCCGAGAGATATATCCTCAAATGTGAACTGTTCCTACAGGTTAGTCCTAGATCAACTTGCCAGGAATCATTGCAAGTAATCTCTCTGCAGCTATTTTCTCGCAGTTTCCCAAATGACCCAGCCAAGATTGGAAATCGCTCTTCTCAGGAAAACTAAGGACTGACCGTCAATCAAAACTGCCATTCAGAATCTGATCTCCTAGTCAAGCGCCTGATGCTTCAGCTTGCATTTGTTACAAGTCAACCTCAGAAACCGATTTACTGTTTCGTTTTACAGCTCTGGAGGGCATCAGACTGCTAGATTCTCTTACTTATAGATTGCTGTAACAGTCAGTAGGGCATCAAAGCCTGCAGATTGAGATATCAAGCAAAGTGGTAACTTCTGACTGCACACAGATCAATATGTAAAAATATTAAATTTAGCTTAAGCTCAATCACACAATGTCCATTTTTCACCTTGTAAATAACATTCGTATATATTCACCACAGATATGTGGGCAGCTTTCTTCGGCTGAAGGACAATTTGTAGTCTCAGAACCAAATTCACAGTTATAGAGCTATTATGCTTTATTTATAAAATGTTTTAATACAGTTCTTTTTTAGCAATTGTTTCAAACAGCAAGTCATTTGGCTGCTGCAGGAGAATGAGATTTATAGTTGCTTGCTGCCAAAGGCAATCCATCACATTACTTCCTGCTCTAAGGTCACACATCCTTCTTATAGCATTAAGCTATTTATAAGGCATGAACAGAAGACTGATAGATAATCATTTCTTTGGAAAATTAAACTAATGATTATCCTAGTCGATATCAGACTGTCTCCAATCCCATTTAATTAAAACATCTATTTCGCTTATTTTAGTTAAATGACTATAATTCTATTTAGGTTTAAGCACCTTAATTGTCATATTTGTAGAATATTTTTAAAAGAAAGAGCTTAACTGAGTGATCTGCACTTCAGAAAAAACTATGTACAAATATCTGGAGCAATTTTTCAGTCAGTTGAGTATTATAACCTGTGCAGCAAGGTTAAGGTTATATAGTGTTGTAGAACATGAGAGAAGACCATGCAGATATGCCCTGTATATCTCCCCTGGCAGCACCTCCAGTGAAGAGGTTGTCACTACTAGTGCTCAAATGTTTTCTACCAATTGGAAAACCAGTTTTATGCTGGGCTCCCTTCCCTTTCCAGGATTAGGTGACATCCATGTAAATCTAACACCCTTGCATACACCTCCAAGGAATGAATTGTACAGGTAAGGTTAGATCTATTCAAGAAGGTTGGGTATTTATGGTAGCCATGACAAACGGTTACCCATTGCAAAATGGACTATGTGAGGGTGGCCACTGAAGAGGTATCAAAGGCTTTGTGAAGGGCAGAAATGGTCAAATCATAGGCTGGAAGGAAACTGAGAAGTGATTCTGATGATCAGATAGGAAAGATCCAGGTGTGATAGTCATTACAGCAGTCATTATATAGACGATGTAGGTCAAGAAGTGCATCTTCCTGCAGCTTTCAAAAAACTACAGATGAGTCAGTTCTCCTGATACACTTCTATGAAAGACTTTTGTTGACTGCCCAGAAATCCAAAACACACAGCTCCTTAAGGCAGTAACAAGAAATGAGGATGAGAGCTTCCAGTTACTGCTTCTCCTAACCCCGAATATGTGGGTTTAATGGAAGCAGAAAGTTAAATCAGAAGTGATAACCTTAATGTAGTACAGTCCTAGATAACACATTCAGAATACAATGATGTTCTCATGAATGTTGCCGCTTTCAGTGCCTCCCACAGACTTGAAAGGTGAATAGGACCAACTACAAAGGCTGTAGACATTAGCATTTTCAATTCAAAAATTAGTGCAATATCATTCTTGAAATAAGAAAAATCAAATACCAGCCTTTGAAGGATAGCCAAGTTATTTTTGTCCAGTTCCTTCAGCCACACTGACAGAATCCTCGAGACACGTGCATTTAACCCATTATCTAGAGACTTAATCTATAATTCCTAGGAAACTGAATTGTTCAAATTTTACTGTTACTTATACTATTTCTCAATTGTTAAACACAAGTTGGTTATTTTATCTCCATCTTTATGTAACTACTATTCCCAAAAAAAATGGCAGACAGGGGACCCACTTCCAATGCTCTGCTAATTACATAACCAGATGCACAAGTAAGTGTATAAAATTCTCTCATAATTCACTAAGTAAAATCATTTTTATTGCTTGATCTTATTAGGATCAAAATGGAATTGTAACATTTTGTTTTTCTCCACTTAAGCCAGCTTCCGTAGATCTAAATCAAAACACGATATGCTTCTGCAATGAGTACCAGTAGAAAATTAATGATCCTTTGTGCATTAAACAATTTGGAAAGAAATCCATGCTGTGATTTTAAAGAGCCACATTAAGATTAAAAGAAGAATGTTGACAATAACTTATCCTGAAAAGATAAATCAATGCTAGGCAAAAGACTGCAAAAGTGAGAACTAACCACGGCACAGGAGTAAACAGAATAGTAAACTTACCTTTGTTTTCTCATCCACCACTCGCAGTCCATCTGCTGACACCCACAACACAGCCTTAACTGGCTTCTTTCCAGTCTTAAAGGGAAAAAAATGCAAAGATTTAGTTAAACAGCTTAATGAAACCAGTGTATCCAAAGGAAAAACCAGCAAAGACATAAGCAAGAATAGCAGTGAGGGAGATCAGATTCCATTGCCAGATAGCCCAGCACACAGAATTTTTGAAGAGTAGCTGAGCACCATAGCTTCAAGGCACTGAGGGAAGAAAAGGAAAACCACACCATTAAACACACAAAGCGTTGATCTCTCTCCCTATTATTAAACCAGAATAGCAAAAATAACTGGAAGCTTGGGTAAACTGACTCTTAAGGAGTTACACCACTAATATGGCAGGCAGTTTTTCTGCTACTGGGGAAACAATGCGATTTTAATTCCACACTACTCACATACTTGTTGGGTTAATTTAGCTTTAGAGTTGATTCTGCAATTTAAAAGCATTGACATAGCTACATTTGAAAGGAACATTACTCACCATCTGACAGCAGGTCACACAAAAAGACTTGTATATCCATGGTCTCCTGTTTACTGCAATTGGGAAATTCAATTTTCATGGCCTACTTCCACTCAAGCCCCTGACTACAGCCTTATAAACACACACATTAGTTTTTTCAAAACTTTTCTTCAAAGATTGACACACTCACAGGGATGCCCATCTTAACTTGTGAAAGATGGTGTCAGCTACCCAAAGGAAAACAGTGCCATCATTGCAGAGAATCTTTCTATTAACATACGGCAACAGAAATAATTTGCAAGCAAGTCAATCAGTACAGAAAAATTCAGAAAAGTGACAGATGGACAGAAATCCAATGGACTCCAAGGGAGCCCTAGGACTTCAGTTTTGCAAATTTATGCTACAGCCAGTTGCAATTAAGGGTCAGTGCTCAGAGTTGGAAGGTGGGAGAGATTAGATGCACATATGTACACCCTCTGAGTAATGCAATTACTAAAGTGAGAAATATTTCCATCTCCTTCAGATTGGGGCTGACCAACACCATTAGGTAATGGACAGGGGAGTAAGTAATCTTTCACTAGCGTAAGTTAAGAAAGAGGACCGAAACAAGCTCTTTAGAAGAATTCATGTCAGCCAGAGTATGACTTTACCAAAGAAATTTACCTGTGACAAAGATTAATGTACTTAAAGAATATATGAAAGGAGTAGCCTGTCAACACTGGAGAGAACAAAGCCACAACTGCCCCAGAAGATGCAGCATTCTGGTTGAAAAGCTACTCACATTCAAATGAGAAATACTGCGTTCGCCAATGAACAGAAGCAGGGAAAACAATCTGCGTTGTGCAGGCAAGCATTTGTCCCAAATCTGAAAAACACGCTAACTTCAGCCAGGGCAATGGAGTGAGCACTCGCATCACAACTGTTCCTGATCCTTGTGGAACCCTATCCTGGCAGGAGTCAACACTTCGAGAAGAGGAGAGTCATAAACAGGACAAGAATTGGGGAAAAATTCAGACAATACAAAGTCTTCAGAAATAGTCACTATATGGAAAAGACAAAAGCCTGTAAGTTTTTTTCCTCAAAAAATAGCCCAAGTACACCACACCTAGATGGTGAAATTTCCTTTCTATCTATATTAGATTGACATACCAAGTTAGTGGGCTTTTTTTTTGGGGGGGGGGGGGGGGGGGGGGGATGTTGGAATGGAAGTGAAGATGAAGAGTGGAGTAACTAACCAATTAACATGGAATTCTGAAATCAATTTGAGTATTTGAGTAAGTACACAGCTAGGTGACCTGGATTCAGCATCCTTCTGAAATGACATGAATGGGAAGATACAGCCATGGCACATGGTCTACAATCCTTCTGACTGAGGAAGGGAGGATATGCATTGAAAAAGATAGCGCTAGTGGAGAGAACACCAATGTACCCAACTACACTTGCATTCAAATATCCAGCAAAGTAACTGGGTGTTCTCTGAAATAACAAAAAATGAATCGTCTTCTCTTCTGGTCACATACATCCTGATCGGCCAGTAAATGCGATAAAGGTACACATACACAACTGCTAGCCCTCCAGGATTGCAATCCACCAACAACAGTAAGTTGGGGATGGGTGAGCTGTGATGGACCCACCCATTCTGCTTAAGATGCTCATTTTTTGTTCAGAATTTATAGCTTGCTATTATAATAAGTTTAAAGGTTTAAAGTTTACTGGGAGAGCTGTCTGTGTTTCTCTGTATGGGGAAAGATGTAAAATACACATTCTGTTATTTAGCCTCGATTACCAATAACTATTCAAATAGTGCAACTTTTAAAAGGACAGTGTATCTTGTATACCTGTAATTATATTGAACTAACCGTTAGATGGTAGTATTTTTGCCCTATTGTCAGAGCCCGGCAGGAGGCTTGGGATCGCAGCTTGGGGGCCGGGGGGTGGCTAATCATGGTTTCGAGGAGAGGCCGCAATCAGCAGACGGGAGGACGAGGGCTTCCTTGAGGATTCGAGGAAGCACTCCTGCTCCTCATGGCCCACAAAGAGTGCTATTAAAAAGAACTAACCTGCTGGAGTTGGCAGTTCCCAACTCCATTTTGCTGCTGGGTTTCCCAAGCCCTGGGAAAGTCAGCTGGAAGCTGTTAAATTTAAATCAGGCTCCCAACTGCACTGTCGGAGCCAGATTTAAACATGATAATGAAGTGTCCCGACTCTCCAAGATGGGGGACACACAGGCCACGCTGTATAAAAGGCGGCAGGCGCGTACGCAGAGGATTGGGGACGCTCTACCGCCCGCTGTTGGGAGTTAATATTGAGAAGCGCATGAAGTATTGTAATCTAGGTAAACCTGCTTTTTCCTTTTCTCCTACTTTTATTTTGATAAACTTGCTTCGTAGTTTTGAACCTGACACAAGGGCCTGTCTCCATGGTGTTTGCGATCAGGCAGAGATCTGGTGGACATGGTAGTTTTGCTTCCAGTGTATAACTCAACAATAAAAAGGGTTCATGATTTGTCTGGTTGCACACTATCCAAGCTACTTTGCACACAAGCTGACATTTTGGTTAATAAAGAGTGACAGCTTGCCTATGGGATTGGACTTTTGCATTGGTCACAAGAAAAAGAGGCACTGGAAAGAAGTCCGAATCCCTAACAATGTCGAGCATTACTGACCCAAGGTAAGAATACTTCATGTGGACAGCAAACACTCCCAATCAAAGAGCAGAGAAGGCAACAAGGGTAGACAAGCCCATTGTGTATAAATAAACCCACTGTGGGTAGACAAGTTCCGACAGAACTGAACACAACTGTAGCCAAATAAAACTTCTGAAATTTACACAACCGTTTTGAACTAACCCTACAGAAACACCATGCCTAACTCAATTTGATGTGCCAAAACATATCAATATTTGGAGAGCACAAAATGGATGGATTCAGTTCTTTCCAAAACTCTTTAGGAGCATAGTTTATAGAGTTTAATAATCATCAAAACATGACTCAAAGTTTCCTATTGGAGTGCCTATTAACTTCTGGTTATAATACCTTTGAAAAACAATATGTTGAGAAACAGGATTACTTCAGATACCAATGCACAAGGTTATTCATATAATGTTACTCTGCCATTTTTATTCAAGGATAGTGATAACATCCACCCAGGTATGTAACCGGCGGACACAGATTTAAGGTGACTGGCAAAAGAACCAGAGGCGACATGAGGAAACTTTTTTTTAAAACATAGCGAGTTGTTGCGATCTGGAATACACTGCCTGAAAGGGTGGTGGAAACAGATTCAAGAGTAACTTTCAAAAGAGAATTGGATAAATACTTGAAGGGAAAAAATTTACAGGGCTATGAGGAAAGTACAGGCAGTGGAATTAATTGGATAGGTCTACCAAACAGCTATTCAAAAATACACGATCTATGCCGAGGAAATACAGCAGTTTAATACTAGAATGTGTCTGTGAAAGCTTCTACACTTTAATCTGAAAGCCCCCACTGTTCGCAAGCAGTTTTATTGCGCAAGAAACAAGTTAGGCTTGAAATCATCGCTTCATGAAAATAATGAACCCCATCACATGGTCATCAAAGGAGGAACATTTGACAATTTTTATGTTTAACAATTTACACAGATTGTTTCATGGATCCATTAAACCAATATAATTTTCAGTATAAAGTTTAATAAACTTGATGATACTTATGAGCGGCCTGTAAACAAAGAAGCAGGGACTGTGTGAAGATCATCAACCTACAGCTATTCATATTGCTTCCAATCTGCATTTTCACAGTGTGTTGCTCCATGGACCATCCACAGAATCCCCACAGTGCAGATAGAGGCCATTTCGGCCCATCGAGCCTGTACCGACACACATCCCACCCTATCCCCGTAACCCCACGTATTTAATCCCCCTAACACTAAGGGTCAATTTATCATAGCCAAATCAACCTAACCCGCACATCTTTGGACTGTGGGAGGAAACCGGAGCACCCGGAGGAAACCCACGCAGACACGGGGAGAATGTGCAAACTCCACACAGGCAGTCACCCGAGGCCGGATTTGAACCCGGGTCCCTGGCGCTGTGAGGCAACAGTGCTAACCACTATGCCACCGTGCTATCCATGTGTAAAGTCTGTGTAGCTCCTCTGTGCAATGCAGTGCTCGCTCCATACTAGACCTGTGGTAAACTAAGCCTTCGAAATTTCAGACAGCATTTATGTGTAAATCAGTAAAGAGTCTCTATGGAAAGTGTGTCTTGGCAAGTAACTAATTGCTTTGAGGAATTCAAGTTAATTTGTCACTTATTGTCATTTCAGTTATGTTGCGCAAATTTCTGTAGTTGCAGCACATCATACCGTATCGAAGGATGAAGCTACTGTGTAGCCTTTTAAAATAAATGAAGGATAAAATAAAGGATTACTAATAGGCTTTTTAATTTTTGTCAGTTTCAATAAATATATTTTAATAGGTCACCCTTAACAGCCGACAGGGAAAAGCTGCCAAGTGTGGTCCCCACTACATTTATTTAAAATGAGAAGTCGCACAACACCAGGTTATAGTCCAACAGTTTTATTTAAAATTACGAGCTTTCGGAGCTGCTGCCCCTTCGTCAGGTAAAGGTACAGTTTTAAATAAAACTGTTGGACTATAACCTGGTGTTGTGCGACTTCTCATTTTTGTCCACCCCAGTCCAACACCGGCATCTCCGCATCATGACATTTATTTAAGGAATCCAATTGATTGGGAAGACAGAAACCATTGTCTTCGGTCCCCGCCACAAACTCAGTTGCCTAGCCATCGACAATGGCCCTGAAATTTGCCTCTCCGGCTTGCCGCGGGGGTAAGGATCGCGTGCGCACTTACCTACCGCGCCTGCCGTTGACCTCTGGGCCCACGGGAACTTCAGCTCCTGGGCCTGCTCCAAGTGCCGGCGCACAGTGCTTGCGTGTCCCAGGGGCGTAGTTAGTGCGATGCGTCCCCTGGGATCACGTGGGCCATGGAGAGCCAATGGCAGCAGACCATCTTTCATTCATAGATTTGACAGGAAGACCTGTCAAATCTATGAATTGAAATCGGCCCCAAAAGAACAGCTAAACTTCAAATATTTTTTTTTAAAAACCATCACATTTATAAAATAACTATAAGTTAAATAAATTAACTACTTTAAACAAAAATTTTAATTTTGAAAAAATTAAAATACTTTTTAACAGTGCTAAAAATAAACTTACCTTTCTTTAAAGTATCTAAAAAAGATAAACCTGCTGAAAACATTTTAAAATTATAATTAATTAACCACTTACCTTGTTGAAAACGGGTCCTGCGCCTCCTTTTTAAAAGCGCAGGTTCTTCAATACTTACCCTCCCGGAGAAACCTGAAAAAAAAACTAAGTTTGCTGCGTGCGCACAGCCTCTACTGCGCACGCGGTTCACCTCTGAACCGCTCCCTTCACCAGTCCGGAAGTTCCGGTTTCCCGCGCATGCGCAGTGCATGCAGGAAACCGGCACTTCAGGAGGCCTTGTGGGTGAATACACAGTGCGTACTCACCCGGTAAGTGCCG
Source organism: Squalus acanthias (assembly GCA_030390025.1). Classification (NCBI taxonomy): domain Eukaryota; kingdom Metazoa; phylum Chordata; class Chondrichthyes; order Squaliformes; family Squalidae; genus Squalus; species Squalus acanthias. The sequence continues at coordinate 95,863,604 of CM059425.1, read as the reverse complement.
AATTTTTGGCCCTTTATCCCACTCCCTGGCAACTGTATGAGGCTGAACCAGACTGTTCGCAACCTTGGTGTCATATCTGACCCCGAAATGATCTTCTGACCACATATCCACGCCATCACCAAGACCGCCTATTTCCACCTCCGTAACATCGCCTGACTCCGCCCCTGCCTCAGCTCGTCTGCTGTTAAAACCCTTATCCATGCCTTTGTTACTTCTAGACTTGACTATTCCAACACACTCCTGGCTGGCCTCCCATCTTCCACCCTCCATAAACTCATCCAAAACTCTCATATCTCCACTCCTCTAATTCTGGCCTCTCAAATATCCCCAATTTTAATCGCTCCACCATTGGTGGCCATGCCTTCAGCTGCCAAGGCCCTAAGCTCTGGAATTCCCTCCCTAAACCTTGCCATCTCGCTATCTCTCCTTTTAGGCGCTCCTTAAAACCTACCTCTTTGACCAAGCTTTTGGTCATCTGCCCTAATATCTTGTGGCTTGGTGTCAAATTTTGTTTTATAATGCTCCTGTGAAGTGCCTTGGGACGCTTTACTATGTTAAAGGCACTATATAAATACAAGTTGTTGTTGAATTGGGTTATTCTTTATTTCTCAAGGCTGGGGCATTTCCCTCCCCATCCCAAACATTAGCACATGCATGGTTCAAAACCAGACGCACCAGTAAAAAAAAAGCTTTATATTCACTTCACACAGTTCAACTTGCAGCAAACAATTCCGGGCCAGTGAAAAAAAAACTGCAAACCATACCTATTCAAAAGTTTACTGTATAACTGAATAAATAGGCTTTTATGCAATTTTAGCCAATAAATTAGTACATTGATAATATTTAAATGCAGTGGTGTAACCCCTTAGTGTGTCAACAGAAGTCTAGGCATTCAAACTTACTTTTCCAAACAGGGCTTTGAAGAACTTCCTTTCCTGGAGTGACAGGGGGAACAAGTCAGGAGACTATTACTGCAGGAAGCTACAAGTACTGCAAAAGTTTCAAACCAAAGCACGAGAACTAGTCCGGAAAAGTTCTCCGAAAAGGATGTAAAGAGACAAACGTGAAGATCACCCATAATAATGCAATGCATTACATGGACTTACAGTAAGCTACAAGTCACCGGTGTGATTGAGGAGTGGACAGAGATAGTCCGGAGGCCAGCCACATGCAGAGGCAGTAGTTACATTCGATCTCAGCTTAGTGCTCATGAACACTTCAAGTTCAGTTCAAGTTGGCAGCAGCAGTTTTAGCAGCACTGAGACATTTTGGATCAGAGGCACAAAGACCACAAAGCACAGCTACAGTTAGCATTGCTACACTTAATTTTAACAGAAATTGCAAAACATATAAACTTCACTGCATTATTGTACATTCAATATTTTCTGAAATTTTTGACAAAACCCATACTGAATTAGAACAAAATCAAGAACAAGGTCACCTCAAACAGGACGTGACCTCGTCAGCATTGCAAATTGTAGATAATTTCCCACAGGTACGGCTGAAATCAATGTAATGGTTATGCGTAGTTGCAAACAATTACGTGAGTGAAATGAAATGGGTGCTGCTGCCAAGTCTTATGATCCTAAATCAGATTTATTAGACATTAATGTAAGTAAATCAACCCAACTGAAGAAACTAAGTTAGCTGAGAAATTTCAAAACAGCTAAATCATGCCTAAGTGGGAGTATTAATAATTAATTCCGTTTATTTGGAGAGGATGTTGTCTAGCGACATTAGTACAAGTATCAGACATGCAAGACTATAACTACAGAGCACTACAAGAAGAAATGTGCATTAAAAAAGATTTAATGTTTCTTATACCTGCTGAAACAAAAACAAACATTTTACGTCATCACAATATAAAAATTATAATTAATGACACAACAAAGAACAGAGGCACACATACTTTCTCATTACAGGGGATTCCTTTTTTTTAAAAAAAACTTTGGAACATTTTAAATGTATACATCAACACAAAATGATCGATGACACAGCACACTAGTATGGCCGCCGAGCCACACAACGTAGACGGGGGAACACAGAAAGCAGGCTCACGCGCGCAGAGCATTCTGATCCCAGCCAGGACGGACCAAGCGGGAACTCGGCACTGTCCACAGGGAGTGAAGGATAAAAAGCAATGGTGGGAGAGTAACCTCAGGCATCAATCAAATGCCCAGTTCCAGAGTGAAGCCTGGTAACAGGTCTACTAGAAACTGTGTGCCTTTCAGGGGACCTGAAGGAGGAACAAAATTAATTTCTAAAAATATTTATGAACACAAGCAAATTGCAGTATCAGAAGCCTGACCTTTTATTTCATTCAGAACAGAAAATTGATTTTTCTTTCTTGCAATTTCCAGAAAGCAAAGATAACTCTTGTAAATTTTCATGACCTTACTCAACTATCTAGTCCACAAAATTCTATTAATTTCCAAAAAATACATTCTATAGCTGAAAGCCGGGATTACAAAAGGTATAAATCAATACTGCCCCAGCAATCAATGACCACATTGCAAAAAGACTTGATTAGAGCGCACATGTCAGAAGAGCAAAATCACAATACTATCACCCCAAATTAGATCAAGGAGGAAATTGCTCAAATTTCACTTATTTTACTGTTGCTCTATTGGGTAAAAATCAGTTAAGTGAATGCAATCTGGGGGCAAGCAGGTTAAGAGACCTCTAACATTGGGTTTGGTATAAAACTACAACAACGGGCTGATGATCCACAGTCCAAGCAAGAGTGTACAAAACTGGAGCTGGGCAAAACAATGAATTTAGTCACACTGCAATCGATACATTTCTTGGTCAACAACTTGGAATACTGCTATGGAGCTTTTATTGTAAAAGTCAGGACTGCCATGTAACAAAATGTGATAATTTATAAGTACATCATGTATAATCACACTCAACATACATTTTTGATTACATAACCACAAAGCATGTCGGGCATTACTTATACCTGAAGGCTATTTAAACAAGTCACAAGTAAAATAGCTTTGGTCATTTCCATTCAGTTCCTAACATGCAGGAGCTCATGTCAAAGATATCCAAGATTAGAGTACCAGACTAACATTGCATGGTAACTATCTACAGGTTAGAAGCAGCTAATATTTTGCAACCGATTCAGAACATAGCCAATACTTTACAAATGAATCCAATAGTTAGGTCGATGTTCCATTGCTCAAATTGGTCACTCATTTCTCACTCTAATGAGTGGGTAATCAAGGCAACAGAAATCCAGTTGGCAGGTCATAATATTTAACCTGGTCATCAGACCGCAAATGAAGTATTGGGTTTTAAATACAGAAAGCAAAAGAACGTCAGGAATACGCTGCCACGTCTTTTACAATACAGACTGGTATTCAAATTGGTGGATGTAAATTATATGAAGTAACTTGGGTCATAATAAATTGTGTGCACATTGTAGGGAGGAGAATGTCTTGCCACAAGTAATTACTGTTATTGAAAGTTTTCCAATTCAGCCATTTTTAAGTTAGCAGGTAATTATAGTTTTCAACGCTTAAACCTCTCCATGGTTAAAGTTAAATATATCCATACCAACGGAGGACTGAATAAATAGGACAAATGTTGTTGGCATTGGCTTGTTGTTAGAAAATAACGAAAAATGTTTTTAAATAGGAAAGTGATGTAAATAGTCTTATTAAACACAGTTGAGGAAGGTCATGCTAAATCACAGGAAAATGTTGTAAGAGATAAAGATTTAAAAAAAATATTTTCAGAGTATGCTGACAGCACTCAACACGGAGAGCCAAGCATAACATTAGTATTGATTCAGCAAAAGTGCTATTACATCACTATCAAATCAATTAAATTTTATAATAACTTGCAAGACATGGAAAGGAGGTCAAATCTCTTGAAAAAGCAAAACTGCCCAAAAACATCAGTAATAGTGAATCATATTTAAGGGCACCGCCACAAAAAAAACACATTTTAAATAAGCTGATTTTCTTTAAGGGAATTGCAAGATTCCAGTGAACAAAAACAACATTTGGTATTGAGATGCAAGTTAAGATCTAGTACTGACAGAAAGAGAACACACAAGATATATGGCACAGAAACAGGCCATTCGGCCCAAACAGTCCACGCTGGCGTTTATGCTCCACTCGAGCCTCCTCCCGTCTTTCCTCATCTAAATCTATCAGCATAATCCTCTATTCCCTTTTCCCTCATATACTTGGTTAGCCGCACCTTAAATACTTCCATACTATTCGCTTCAACCACTCCCTGTGGTAGCGAGTTCCACATTCTCACCACTCTTTGAGTAAAGAAGTTTCTTCTGAATTCCCTACTGGATTTCTTGGTGACTATCTTATTTTGATGGCCTCTAGTTATGCTCTTCCCCACAAGTGGAAACATTCTCTCTGTATCCACGCCATCAAAACCTTTCATAATTTTAAAGACCTCTATTAGGTCACCCCTCAGCCTTCTCTTTTCAAGAGAGAGAGAGACCCAAGCCTGTTCATCCTTTCCTGATATGTATACCCTCGCATTTCTGGTATCATTCTTGTAAATCTTCTCTGCACTCTCTCCAGTGCCTCTATATTCTTTTTATAATATGGCGACCAGAACGGTACGCAGTAATCTCCTAAGTGTGGTCTAACCAAGGTTCCATACAAGTTTAGCATAACTTCCCTACTTTTCAATTCTATCCTTCTAGAAATAAACCCTAGTGCTTGGTTTGCTTTTTTTATGGCCTTGCTAACCTGTGTTGCAACGTTTAGTGATTTGTACTCCTAGATCCCTTTGTTCCTCTACCCCACCTAGAATTGCACCCTCCAAGTGATAAGTGACCTCCCTATTCTTCCTACCAAAATGTAATACCTCACATTTATCTGTGTTGAACTTCATTTGCCAATTATATGTCTATTCTGCAAGTTTATTAATGTCCTCCTGTAATTTGTTGCAGTCCTCCTTAGTATTGACTATCCCGCCCAATTTGGTGTCATCCGCAAATTTAGAAATTGTGTTTTTGATTCCAAAGTCTAAATCATTAATGTAAATTGTGAATAACTGTGGTCCCAGCACGGATCCTTGTGAAACACCACTACCCACCTTCTGCCACTGTGAATAACTACCCTTTACTCCTACTCTCTGCTTTCTGTCCTGAAGCCAGCCAGCAATCCATTCTGCTACTTGTCCCCTGACTCTGCATTCTCTGACCTTATTCATTAGTCTATTATGTGGTATCTTATCAAAGGCCTTTTGAAAATCCAGATAAATTACATCTACTGCATTACCATTGTCTACTCTCTCTCTTACCTCTTCACAAAATTCAATAAGGTTGGTCAAGCAAGACTTTCCCTTTTGAAATCCATGATGACTATTCATTATTATATTTTTGGTTTCTAGATGTTCTTCTATTTTCTCCTTTAGTAGGGATTCCATTATTTTTCCTACCACCGATGTTAAGCTGACTGGTCTATAGTTCCCTGGACATGTTCTATCCCCATTCTTAAATATCGGTATTACGTTAGCTATCCACCAGTCCTCTGGCACTATACCTTTTTCTAACAAATTGTTAAATATGTGTAGTAATGCCACTGCTATCTCTTCCCTTGATTCTTTTAAAATGCGTGGATGCAATCCATCAGGACCAGGGGTTTTAACCTCCTTGAGTTTGATTAATTTATTTAATATATCCTCTTTTTAAAAAAAAATTTAAATGCACTTCTCTCATTACTAATCTTATCATCCAATGTCATGTCCACCAGTTCTACCTCCCTGGTAAATTCTGAAGCAAAATAATTATTTAATATTTCTGCCATCTCTCTATCGTTACCCATGGTATTATCCTGACTATCCCTGAATGGCCCTATTCCCATCCCAACCTTCCTTTTTTTATTGATGTGCCTATAAAATATTTTACTATTTTTTATGTTCCTTAATAATTTAATTTCATAGTTCCTCTGCCTCCCGAATTTTTTTTTTGACTTCTCTCCGAATTTTTTCGTATTCTCTCTTATCATGCACTCCCCTGCTGTCTATGTACTTAATGTATGCCTCTTTCCTTACCCGCAATTGTTCCCTTATGGCTTTATTCATCCATGGAGTCTCATTATTGTTTAGTTTGTTCTTTCCTTTTAGCAGAATATATTTTTCCTGCATTCTGTTGAACACGGTTTTAAATGTTTCCCATTGCTGTTCTACATCGTTATTTGCCAATATTGTTGCCCATTTTTCTCCAAGTTCTATTCTCAGCCCCTCAAAATCAGACACTATTTGAATAGACTTCTTCATGCAGATGTTGAGGGGGGAGTGCTTTTGTATTTTGTGAACTGGTGAGCCTCATACAGGAGTATGGGCTCACATTAATCCGTTGGTTTCTCTTAGCGGTAACTTGAGCTCAACAAGTTCACTGTATTGCTATTTACTTTCAAAGAAAACTTGGCATGTTCTAGGTTTCAACTAGACACACTGGTTTGCAACACTGTACCAAAGGGCATGAATTTGCTTTTCTGGTTGAGCTTTTAAACTAGAGGGTGTTTAGATTTGTTGGGATAGAAGCCAGACAGAACCAAAATATGTATATTTTTTTTTAATACTTCATCTGAGAAAGAACATAAAGGACTAGTCTTTAGTTTAAACATTAGTAAAAGACTGCAGTACAATCCATAACTGTACAAAGGATGAAGAATTGTTGTGCTCAAGAAGGATCAAAAAACATCAACACAAAGCGATTCCGTCAACAGGGCTGGACTTTATTGTGCATGTAAAGAAACCTATGCACACTACCCGCAAGAAATATGGAAAGGTGGGGAGGGGTGATTTATACAAGATACTGCTCATCCAGCATGCTGCAAACTGTTTTGTCTGCATCAGGTTAGACATGAACTATTTAAGACCCTGGCGCTAAGCATTCATACCCTCAAAGCTATGCATAGTTGAGCTGCATTACAACTAATTAAAATACTCAAGTAGACAGCATTCAATGAACTGTAAACAGCCCACCTACACAGTTGTGTTTCCACCAAAAAAACTAAGTCACATTCACCCAAATGTTTTTTGCCATTTATCTTTTTCTTTCCTTTCTAATTTTTCTCCCCCAAACTTTTTGACCCCAGTTAACAGCTGGGAAGTTGGATAACTGGAACATTCCTTTATAGAAACATGAATACTTTCTTTGTATTATTAAATTTGTTTCAATTGAGTGTAAAACTAAATAGTTCTCCAGCCAAGTTATCAAGGAGGCAGTTTGGATGCTTCAAATGTGTAAAACAATTAGGTTGAGGTAACATTGTAACATCTGAATTGGCAGTTATAAACTTGTTATGGCAGTGGTTATAAATTATGTATTTAAGGTTACAAATGTCAACACATCACGTCACAACAGTGAATAGCATGAATTCTGTCCCAGGACCTACTGAATACGACCATACCCGAGAATACCATAAATCTTAAGTCGCAGGGTAGAATCATAGACTCATAGAATGGTTACAGCACAGAAGGCGGCCATTCGGCTCGTCAAGGCTCTCTGCAAGAGCACTTCAGCTAGTCCCACTCCCTCGCCCTTTCCCCAAAGCCCTGCAAATTTCTTTCCTTCAGATACTTATCCAACTCCCTTTTGAAAGTCGTGATTGAAACTGCCTCCACCACCCTTTCAGGCAGTGCACTCCAGATCCTAACCACTCGCTGCGTAAAACAGTTTTTTCTTACGCACCTTTGGTTCTTCTGCCAAACACCTTAAATCTGTGTCCTCTGGTTCTCGAACAGTTTCTTTCTATCTACTCTGTCCAGACCCCTCATGATTTTGAGCATCTCTATCAAATCTCCTCTCAATCTTCTCTGCTCCAAGGAGAACAACCCCAGCTTACATAGAAACATAGAAGATAGGAGCAGGAGTAGGCCATTCAGCCCCTCGAGCCTGCTCCGCCATTCAATGAGATCATGGCTGATCATCCAAATTCAGTACCCTGTCCCTGCCTTCTCTCCATATCCCTTGATCCCTTTAGTTTTAAGAAATATATCTAACTCCTTCTTGAATATATTTAATGAATTGGCCTCAACTGCCTTCTGTGGTAGAGAATTCCACAGGTTCACCACTCTGGGTGAAGAAATTCCTCCTCATCTCAATCCTAAATGGCTTACCCCTTATCCTTAGACTGTGACCCCTGGTTCTGGACTCCCCGGCCATCGGGAACATCCTTCCCGCATCTAGTCTGTCTAGTCCTGTTAGAATTTTATAAGTTTCAATGAGATCCCCTCTCATTCTTCTATACTCCAGCGAGTATAAGCCCAATCGACCCAATCTCTCCTCATACGCCATTCCTGCCATCCCGGGTATCAGCCTGGTGAATCTTCGCTGCACTCCCTCCATGGCAAGAACATCATTCCTCAGATAAGGCGACCAAAACTGCACACAATACTCAAGATGTGGTCTCACCAAGGCCCTGTACAACTGCAGCAAGACATCTTTGTTCCTGTACTCGAACCCTTTCGCTACGAAGGCCAACATACCATTTGCCTTCTTAACCGCCTGCTGCACCTGCATGCTTACCTTCAGCGATTGGTGCACAAGGACACCCAGGTCTCGTTGCACTTCCCCTTCTCCCAATCTATTGCTATTCAGATAATAATCTGCCTTCCTGTTTTTGACACCAAAGTGGATAACCTTGCATTTATCCACATTATATTGCATCTGCCATGCTTCTGCCCAATCCCCCCAACCTGTCCAAATCATACTGGAGTTTCTCGGCATCCTCCTCCCGGCACACACTCCCACCCAGCTTTGTGTCGTCTGCAAACTTGGAGATATTACATCCAATTCCATCGTCCAGATCATTAATATATATTGTGAATAGCTGGGGTCCTAGCACCGATCCCTGCGGTACCCCACTAGTCACCGCCTGCCACTCAGAAAAAGACCCATTTATTCCAACTCTTTGCTTTCTGTCTGCCAACCAGTTCTCTATCCAAGTCAATACCTTGCCCCCTATCCCATGTGCCTTAACTTTACACGCTAATCTCTTATGCGGGACCTTATCGAAAGCCTTCTGAAAGTCCAAATACACCACATCCACTGGTTCTCCCTTATCCATTTTACCAGTTACATCCTCAAAAAATTCCAGTAGATTAGTCAAGCACGATTTGCCTTTTGTAAATCCATGTTGACTTTGTCCGATCCTGTCACTGTTTTCCAAGTGCTCTGCTATTACATCTTTTATAATGGACTCTAGCATTTTCCCCACTACCGATGTCAGGCTTACCGGTCTATAATTCCCCATTTTCTCTCGACCACCTTTTTTGAATAGTGGGGTTACATTAGCTACCCTCCAATCCATGGGTACTGTTCCAGAGTCTATAGAATTTTGGAAGATGACCAGCAATGCATCTACTATTTCTAGGGCCACTTCCTTAAGTATCCTAGGATGTAGATTATCAGGCCCTGGGGATTTATCGGCCTTCAATCCCGTCAATTTCCCTAACACTATTTCCCTACAAATACTGATTTCTTTCAGTTCCTCCTTCTCATTAGGCCCTATGTTCCCCGACATCTCTGGGAGGTTATTTGTGTCCTCCTTTGTGAAGACAGAACCAAAGTATGTATTTAATTGGTCTGCCATTTCTTTGTTCCCCATTATAAATTCCCCTGATTCTGACTGCAAGGGACCTACGCTTGACTTCACCAATCTTTTTCTCTTCACATATCTATAAAATCTTTTACAGTCAGTTTTTATGTTCCTCGCAAGCTTACTCTCATACTCTATTTTCCCCCTCTTAATTAATCCCTTTGTCCTTCTTTGCTGAATCCTATACTGCTCCCAATCCTCAGGTTTTCTGCTTTTTATGGCCAATTTATATGTCTTTTCCTTGGATCTTATGCTATCCCTAATTTCCTTTGTTAGCCACGGTTGAGTCACCTTTTTTGTTTTATTTTTATGCCAAACTGGGATGAACAAATTCTGTAGTTCATTCATGCGATCTTTGAATGCTTGCCATTGCCTCTCCACCGTCAACCCCAGCTTCTCCAGTCTATCAATGTAACTGAAGTCTCTCATTCCTGGAATCATTCTCGTAAATCTTTTCTGCACCCTCTCAAAGGCCTTCACATCCTTCCTAAAGTGTGGTGCCTGTCTCTGTCTTCCTGAAGTCTATCACTCTCCTCTTCACTGTTCACTATACTTCCAAGTTTTGTCTCATCTGCAAATTTTGAAATTGTGCCCTGTAAACCCACGTCCAAGTCATTAATATATATCAAGAAAAGCAGTGGTCCTAGAACCGACCCCTGGGGAACACCACTGTATACCTTCCTCCAGTCCCAAAAACAACCATTCACCGCTACTCTGTTTCCTGTCACTTAGCCAATTCCGTATCCATGCTGCCACTGTCCTTTATTCCATGGGCTTCAACTTTGCTGGCAAGCCTAGTATGTGGCACTTTGTCGAACGCCTTTTGGAAATCCATGTACACTACGTCAACCGCATTACCCTCACCAATCCTCACTGTTACCTCAAAGAACTCAATCAAGTTAGGTAAACACGATTTGCCTTTTACAAATCAGTGCTGACTTTCCTTAATTAATCCACACTTGGCCAAGCGACTGTTAATTTTGTCCCTGATTATTGTTTCTAAAAGCATCCCCCACTACCGAGGTCAAACTGACTGGCCTGTAGTTGCTGGGTTTATCTTTACACCCTTTTTTGAACAATGGTGTAACATTTGCAATTCTCCAGTCCTCCGGAGGTACTGGCCATAAGGAGGATTGGAAGATTATGGCCAGTACCTCCGCAATTTCCTCCCTCAACATCCTAGGATGCATCCCATCCACTCCTGGTGACTTATCTACTTTAAGTACAGCCAGCCTTTCTAATACCTCCTCTTTATCAATTTTTATCCGATTAAGTATCTCCACTACCTCCTCTTTTACTATGTCTATGGCAGCATCCTTTTCCTTGGTGAAGACAGATGCAAAGTACTTGTTTAGTACCTCAGCCATACCCTCTGCCTCCATACATAGGTCTCCTTTTTGGTCCTTATTTGACCCCACCCCTCCTCTTACTACCCTTTTACTATTTATATGCCTAAAGACGACTTTTGGATTACCTTTTATGTTGGCTGCCATTCTATTCTCATACCCTCTCTTTGCCCCTCTTATTTTCTTTTTCACTTCTCCTCTGACCTTTCTATATATAGCCTGATTCTCAGATGTATTTGCAACCTGACATCTGTCATACACGCACTTTTTCTGCTTCATCATATTCTCTATCTCTTTCGTCATCCACAGAGCCCCCCCCCCGCCCCCCGTGGGAATGTACCTCTACTGTACCCGAACTAGATCCTCTTTAAAGGCAGCCCATTGTTCCACTACAGTTTTGCCTGCCAATCTTTGATTCCAGTTTACCCGGGCCAGATCTGTTCTCATCCCACTGAAATTGGCCTTCCCCCAGTTAAACATTTTCACTCTAGATTGCTCCCTGTCCTTTGCCAAAGCTAATCTAAACCTTATGATACTATGATCACTTTCCTAAATGTTTACCTACTGACACTTGCCCCACTTGACTGACCTCATTCCCCAGAACCAGATCCAGCAATGCCTCCTTCCTCATAGGCCAGAAACATACTGATCAAGAAAGTTCTCCTGAGCACACTTCAGAAATTCTTCCCCTTCTCTGCCCTTAACACTATTATGATCCCAGTCTATATTAGAATAGTTGAAGTCCCCCATTACTACTACTCTATAGTTCTTGCACCCCTCTGTAATTTCCTTGCAAATTGGCTCCTCCATATCTTTCCCACTATTTGGTGGTCTATAGAATACACCTAGTGTAATGGCACCTCTATTATTTCTTAACTCTAGCCATATAGGTTCTGTCCTTGACCCCTCCAGGACATCCTCCCTCTCCAGCACTGTAACATTCTCCTTGACCAATACTGCCACACCACCTCCTATCTTTCCTTCCCCATCTTTCCGGAACACTTTATAACCAGGAATATTTAATACCCAATCCTGCCCTTCTTTGAGCCAGGTCTTAGTTATTGCCACAACATCATGTTCCCATGTGGCTATTTGTGCCTGCAGCTCATTTACCTTGGGTGCAGTATTAATCTACCTTGCAACCATCTAAATTAGCCCTCCAATCATTACCAGCATCAACCTTTACACTATACTGAAATCAAAATGCAACCAGGAACTTTCAGGAAAGAAGCTAAACCTAAATCACTAAATAATTTAATCAAACTAAAAAAGTAGCTACTCAGGTTCCACTAGACAAGGGCTTTGAAACAGCTAAACTTACAGTGTTGAAGTAATGCTATCTGACAAGTGCCACAGAACCAAGTGCTTTAACTTTTTGCTATAGGTCTCAGAGGAAACATGGGGCAGTGTGGGGTCTTTAATTGGGAATTATAAATGATCTTACCTACATCAAAGACTGAAATTTTGTATAATTGTCACTCTAACCCACCCAGTCTCTGTCTTAAATTTATGTGGCCTCTTATTGGTTGACAGAAACATTCCCTCAGCCCCAGCATGAGTACTATTACAGTCTGACTACAATAGTCCAATTTCTGGAATAAGCTACAACTTGTTAAACCCTGCTCTCAACTAAACCTTTTTCAAATGGGCAATTTATGAAGAAAAAAAAATGTAATCTGCAAAGCTCTGATTGTTAGCCATTGATGCTGCTTGAAATAGGGTTAGGTAGCTTTGACTGGACAGGGGAGGAGGAGGAGAGCTATAATTAACCCTTTGTTTTGTTTATTTATTAGTTGGAAAACCTATTTCTTAGCAAATACTCAGTAGCAACAGTCAAAAAAAATTGTGCAGTCTGAAAGCTATAAAGCAGGTACATGAATCACAAAAAGTTAACATGCAATTAAGAAGGCAAATAGTATGTTAGCCTTTATTATAAGGGCATTGGAGTGTAAGAGTAAGGAAGTCTTGCTGCAATTATATGGGGCTTTGGTGAGACCACACCTGGAGTACAGTGCACAGTTTTGGTCTCCTTACCTAAGGAAGGATATACATGCCTTAGAAGTGATGCAACAAATGTTCTCTAGATTGATTCCTGGGATGAGAGGGCTGTTCTATGAGTAGAATGGGCCTATATTCTCTGGCGTTTAGAAGAACGAGAGGTGATCTCATTGAAACATACAAGATTCTGAAGGGGATTGACAGGGTAGATGCGGAGAGGCTGTTTCTCCTGGCTGGAGAGTCCAGAACTAGGGGGCATAGTCTCAGGATAAGGGGTCGGCCATTCAGGACCGAGATGAGGAGAAATTTCTTCACTCAGCGGGTGGTGTATCTTTGGAATTCGCTACCCCAGAGGGCAGTGGATGCTCAGTCGTTGAGTATATTCACCACTGAGATCGATAGATTTTTGGGCACCAAGGGATTATGGGAATCGGGCAGGAAAGTGGAGTTGATGTAGAAGATCAGTCATGATCTTATTTAACGGCGGAGTGGGCTTGAGGGGCTATATGGCCCACTCCTGCTCCTATTCCTTATGTTCTTGTGTACACTGCAAGGAGCACCTTTGTCACACCTAATCTACTAAAATGGGCATGCACAAGGCTCCACACCAGGGAGCCACAGAAATGCAGTTACCTGAAAATTACATTTTAAAAGACAAGAAATTGCATTGTATGGTGTGGCCCTGTGTTTCCCACGCCAGGAAGGTCCCAGGTTCAATCTCTGGTCTGTGCCGAGTTAGTTCTTAGCTGGGGTAGTGGAGGCTTTTGTAACTCGCGGCTAATGAAGCGTCATGAGGGGGAAGGGGAAGCATCCCCTTCCTGATTGCTATCCGGAAACAACTACTAGAACATGGCATTTAAAAGGACAGAGCTCTGCTGGCTCTCAGCATCTAAATTAACATGAAATAGCCGTTTGGGCAAGGTACCAGAGGACTGCAGTGACTGGAATCACATCCCAGCGTGAGTTACCGCATTCTGGAGGGAAGGAAGAAAAGGGACAGGAAATTGCAAAGTTGTTTCAAAGAATCAGAATAGTGAACAACAATTTCTGGTGATGGCTAAGAGTGCAGTCACCCCACAACTGCAATTAATATTCAGAGGCTAAGTTTCTGCTTTGACCAGCAGTTAACAAGCTTGCTAGTCTTATGCACTTTGGAGTTCCTTCATCAGCAAGAATAATGTGACTGAGAACAAACAGTGTATTCATCAATGGACAAAATGCAATGGCAATGTTGAGAGTGGTTGAGATACAAGTACTAACTTAACGCACTTAAAACAAAAATGAATGGAAATAAACAGTCTTTGTCAGTCAACCCCAGTTCAACAGAGCAGCCTTTCTCCAGCTTTAAATTTGACTTCTGTGCATGTTTCAGCCACTTCAAAAGGATCGCTATTGTTTGTTTTATCCCTCTTGAAAAATGTTTGTGCTCATCAAGGATGTGTGATCTTGGTGCTAGGGAATGAAACTTATTTCAGACACCCTGTGCAACTTACTTCAAAGTCAGGACAACAGCGAGATGCAGAGCAAAACTCCCTATACTCTGCCCTAAAATTTTGCACCACCTTCAACCTCAGTAGCAGAATACCCTCTACTGCACCAGTAAGACATTTGTTCTCATTCCCCACACCAGCCATCCCGTGAGTACTGCTGAATTAGGGTCAGTTCAGTACTGTAGGCCCACACCCACTTGAAACGGGACTGAGACTAACCAAACTCATTTCACGTCTGCTGCCAACAGCCAGCATATAGAGCTCTTATGCCATCAGTCTGGAGTGGAACTGAATCCAGATCCCAGAGATGCAAGAACAGCTTCCCCATATTGTTTATTTTAAACCTCACACTAACCCTTATCCCTATAGTTACTGTTCACAACTTCCCACAACATAGCTGAGATCAGAAGCATGAGGGATCAGCTGACCTGAATTTGATCATCTATGGTTCTTTGGATGTGAAGTGGAGCAGTGATACAGCTCGAGGGGAATTGCACACAAAATTCTATGTCTGGCTCGCGTGACTTCTGGTTTTATTACTTATTTTAAATGTTACAGCAACTCTATTCCAAGTCAAAAGCCAAATATCAATTGATTTTCAAATCATTATTCATTTCTGGTAAACTACTGATCGCTAGAAAGCAGTTACATTTCTTAAACTGGACTAAACTAAACTTTAGAAAAATTACAAAAAAAGAATAAATTTTGAAACGTTTGCGTGCTCAAAATAAGTTCATGTTTACAAACAGCTAACTTCTACAACTTGCATCAGGTTCAAGGTGCATTTAACATGTGCTTGCAGTTAGTTCCCATCAACTGTAGATTACAGCAAAGGAGATTCTTCTTTTAAAAGGTCACCCTTTCCTCATCCTCAAACAGAAGTTGCTTTCCACCGGGCATTTCCTTAAGGTAGAAGGATACAGGAAAGTGGTCTTGGATATACTGCACAACTGCAAGCAATGGGTACCAGCAGATGCAATCAATGGAAGAGCAAGCAAAACCAAGGACAGCCATCACTCATACGAGTACTCTCTGGTAGGCGTCACTGAATGACAAATTGGGGTAAGGACTCCAATGGAATTTTTCCCCGTTCTCTAACCCTGGGATGGTGAGGTCAGTTATAATGCCTCTAGTACTCTTCAGAGATCAGCACAGACCAACAATCAAACCTGGGATCCCCTGTACTGGAAGACTGTACTACATCATGTGGAGAAGTTATCCACTGGGACATCAGAGAATCCTGCTGTGAATTTTTAATCCCTAACTGCACTGCATTGCCTGATTGCGCCGCAATCTGAACTGTGTTTAAAAAAGGTCAGTGATGTGCTTATCTTTAAAAAGGAACAAAGTAGATTTTTCACACTATCTTACAGAAGCTCACCCTCATGACGCACATATGACACCAGTTATTGTAGATTACCTTGGAAAATGGATATCTAAATGTGTTTGTAATTTCAGGGTTGTTAAAATTAGCTCTAAATTACAATTCATGTTTGTGATCTTTAAAACTGTTTTGTTCTATTTTAATGTGGTACATCAGAATAAAATATAAATCCAGCCCTTTAGCTTTGAGAGAGTTAATTCAAGAAATTAGCCAGTATAATCGCATCCCTTTATGTTCATAGTTACAACAAAAGATTACGCCTCATTTAATGAACCATTTGATGCATCAACACAAGAATCTCCTGGGAAGCAACAAGCGACTTTGATCATCACTGCCGTCATGCTCAGCTGATTAACTTATCATGGGATTTTTCATTTTTTTTTTATAACCGACAAAACAGAGTTCCTGGGACTCAACAATCGACACCTTTTGCAAGAACATAGAACTAACAGGTCTGTAATGCACGTTTCAGTCTGCCTGGGTTTGAGGATCTGCTGTATTTATTTAGCAATTATTATACTGCTTTGTCCTGCGCTGTGCACAATGTGCTCATAGTACTTGGTTTGGTTTACATGTTGACAGAGTGCTGAACTTTTCAACACCGAATGGAGTGGAAATGCAAGTGGTTTGTTGTGGAACTGGACTATGAAGTGGCTCTAATTCACACAACTCCATCACTGACCAATGAGGCCCTCCATGACTGAATAGCCTGTCCACACTAGCAAAAGAAAAATAGTCATTAGTGTGAAATACAGAGAGGCTAACTGCACCCATAGAACCAGATTCCCACAACAGTCTACAGCTTCAGGAGAAAAAAAATGGGGGAGCGGGAAACAATAAATGCAGGTGGATAGTGAATACTCCATCTGATCTAATTAATTTCTTTCACCCCCACCCATTTGTTGCAGGAAGCTACCACCATTTGGGAGCCAATTAGGAATGTTACACACCAGAAAGGGCTAACAATATGTCCGTAAAAGCTTTTCCCCCTTACCTGAAACCAAGGGCCTGGCTAAAACAGCCATCAACAGGTTCAGGATACAGAGGGTTGCTCCGACTGCTGGTCACTCTTTTCAGGCCTTGTACGTGGTCGGGTGGACCTAGAACGAGATTGCGCGGGTGTCCACCGGTACACTTCAAGTCTTCCCTGACCAGTAGGCACTATCGGACATAGTTTGCATCAGTGATAATGGCGAGTTGGCATCCTGATTTAATTATGCAATCTTAGCTTGACTGGGCCATTAGTAGTCGTGGTGGTGCCCTCCTCTTTGGGGAGGCACTTGTAGTATGCATTTTGTCTAGTGGCATTGGGCAAACTCCAGGGTCACTCATTGTTGCTGATCAAAATAGTGCCAAAGTAATGTTCCACATTTAACAAAGTTAGTTAAATTTCTGCTGACCTTTGTACGCTGAAATAAGCTGGTCGCACTATCATTTTAAATAACACAATGGTGGTAGTCAAATCTGAACACTGACAGTTCTGGAAAAAAAATTACATGTTCTATATAGTGTTGGAACAGCATAATGGATAGTTGTGGAGTGGAAGTCTTCCATTAATTTTCTAGCAAAACCTCTGCTCCATAAACATCTTTTCATAGCAAACCAACTATTTCAGCATTTTGATTTATTTGGGAGTAAGGACAATTTACTGAATTACAGGACCTTGTATTTGAAACTACATTACAGATCTGACTCATTAAAGGTGTGCCTTCTCCACCTAAATTAAACTAAATTAAGTTAACTCTAAATTTGATTTTCTCAATTTGCACTTACTGTAAGTGCAGATTAACTGCAAAATGTTGCATAAAGCGCTGAGGGTAATAATCAATCCCAAACTGGCTACGAATTGACTCCAATGGGTGCTCAGCACTCAAATTTCAAGTTACTTGGACACATCGGAATTTCAGGTGGGTAGCATTACATAAAAGTAAGTTGACCTATCGATGGGGCAGGCTCTGAAACCAGCCTGATCCAGAGCCTTCCCTTCATCAATCATAAGAACATAATAGTAGCAGGAGTAGGCCATTTGGCCCTTCGCGCCTGCTCTGCCATTCAATAAGATAATGGCTGATCTTCTACCGCAGCTCCACTTTCCTGCACTATCCCCATATCCCTTGATTCCCTTAATATTCAAAAATCTATCAATCTCTCTCTTGAATATGCTCAACAACTGAGCCTCCACAGCCCTTTGGGGTAGAGAATTCCAAAGATTCACCACCCTCTGAGTGAAGAAATTTCTCATCTCAGTCCTAAATGGCCGACCCCTTATTCTGAGACTGTGATCCCTGGCTCTAGACTCTCCAACCAGGGGAAACATCCTCCCTGCATCTACCCTGTCAAGCCCTGTAAGAATTTTGTATGTTTCAATTATATCACCTCTGATTCTTCTAATCTCAAGTGAACATAGTCCTAGTCTACTCAATCTCTCCTCAGAGGACAATCACCCCTCCATCCCAGGAACCAGTCTGGTCAACCTTCGTTGAACTCCCTCTAAGGTAAGTATATCCTTCCTTAGGTAAGGAGACCAAAACTGTACACAATACTCCAGGTGTGGTCTCAACCAGGGCCCTATATAATTGCACTAAGATGTCTTTACTCTTATACTCAAATCCTCTTGTAATAAAGGCCAACATACCATTTGCTTTTCTAACTGCATGTTAACTTTCAGTGATTTGTGTACAAGGGTACCCAGGTCCCCTCTGAACACCAACATGTCCCAATCTCTCACCATTTAAAAAATACTCTGCTTTAATATTTTTCCTACCAAAGTGGATAACTTCACATTTCTCCACATTATATTTCATATGCCATGTTCTTGCCCACTCACTTAGCCTGTCTATGTCCCCTTGAAGCCTCCTTACATCCTCCTCACAACTTACATTCCAACCCAGCTTTGTATCATCAGCAAACTTGGATATATTACATTTGGTCCCCTCATTCAAATCATTGATGTGGAGATTGTGAATAGCTGAGGCCCAAGCACTGATCCTTGCGGTACCCCACGAGTTACAGCCTGCTGATCCGTTTATTCCTACTCTCTGGTTTCTGTCCATGAACCAATGCTCTACCCATGCTAATATATTACCCCCAATCCCATGAGCCCTAATTTTGTTTAATAACCTCTTGTGTGGCACCTTATCGAATGCCTACTGAAAATCTAAATACACCACATCCACTGGTTCCCCCTTATCTATTCTGCTAGTTACAACCTCAAAAAATTCTAACAGATTTGTTAAACACTATTTCCCTTTCATAAATCCATGTTGACTCTGCCCAATCCTATTTTCTAAGTGCCCGGTTACCACATCCTTGATAATAGATTCTAGCATTTTCCCTACTACTGATGTCAGGCTAACTGGTCTGTAATTCCCTGTTTTCTCTCTCCCTCCTTTCTTAAATAGTGGGGTTACATTTGCTACCTCCCAATCCACGGGAACCATTCTAGAATCTATGGAATTTTGGGAAATGACAACCAATGCATCCACCATCTCTAAAGTCTCCTCTTTCAAAACCCTGGGATGTAGGCCATCAGGTCCAGGGGATTTATTGGCTTTCAGTCCCATTAATTTCGACAGTACTTTTTTTTTTTTACTAATACTAATTTCTTTCAGTTCCTCATTCTCGCTGGACCCTTGGTTCTGCACTATTTCCAGGATGTTTTTTGCATCTTCTTTAATTTCTCTGCCATTTCCTTATTCTCCATTATAATTTCTCCTGTCTCAGCCTGTAAGGGACCCACATTTACTTTTGCTAATCTTTTCCTTTTTACATACCTATAGAAGCTTCTACAGTCTGTTTTTATGTCTCTTGCTAGTTTACTCATATTCTATTTTCCCTTTATCAATTTCTTGGTCCTCCTTTGCTGAATTCTAAAATCCTCCCAATCCTCAGGTTTACTACTCTTTTTTGGCAACATTACAAGCCTCTTCCTTTGATCTAATATTATCTTTAACTTCTCTTGTTAGCCACGGTTGGACCACTTTTCCTGTGGGGTTTTTGTGCCTTAAAGGAATGTATATTTGTTGTAAATTATGTATTAATTCTTTAAATGCTAGCCAATGCTTGTCTACCATAATACCTTTTAATGTAGTTTCCCAATCTACCTTCGCCAACTCGCCCCTCATACCTACATAGTTTGCTTTGTTTAGATTTAAGACCCAAGTTTCGGATTTAACTAAATCACTTTCAAACTCAGTATAAAATTCTATCATATTATTGGGGTCACTTCCCTAAAGGTTCCCTCAGGTAACTCTCCCCATCCCTGATGCCCCACAATGTCTGCACCTCAGACTCCAGCTCTCAAACTCTGAGCTGAAGTTCCTCAAGATGCAGGCACTTACTGCAAACGTGGTTGTCCGGGATCACAATACTCTCCACAAACTCCCACGTGCTGCAGTTGCGGCACACCACCTGCACTGCCATCCCTATATGACCTTGTTTTATTTAATTAAATTTGTAAATAGGTAACTTAGTTTACAGTGTAGTTTCTTGACTACTTACTTGATCGAGATTAAGTTAAGGGTACTGAAAATAAATATCTACCTATAACACAAAGCACTACACCTGACGAACGAGCAGCAGCTCCGAAAGCTTGTGATTTCAAATAAAACTGTTGGACTATAACCTGGTGTTGTGCGACTTCTCACTTTTGTCCACCCCAGTCCAACACCGGCATCTCCGCATCATGACAAAGCACTACAAGTAGTGCAGGCAAAAAGCAGCAACTCCTTCCCCCTCCTTTCAAATAAAACACTCTGTTCAAGTCCATTCCGGTTAATCCCGCTCTGTGCAGTCCACTCTGTGCTCTGCAGAAATGTTTACTTTTATACACCCAATTTACAAGTGACGACTCAGCTCCCCTGCTCCTGGTGATCAGCGCCTATTCAAGACAAACACTTACAGCTGACTGACAGTTAACTGCCACTGGCAGTCAGCTTCTGTTAACTACAGTTTTTAAAGTTCTAGGTTAAAAATCAAAATTTTTACAGCTTCTACTTACCCAATACTCAACAGAAATTCTCACTCTTTCCAACTTCCCAAATAAAACACTCTGTTCAGGTCCACTCCATTTAATCCCGCTCTGTGCAGACCGCTGAGTGGCATTACATAGAATCAGGCCATTCGGTGCAACCAGTCCATGCTGGCGTTTGTGCTCCACTCGAGCCTCCTCCCCTCCTTCCTCATCTAACTATCGGCATAACCCTCGATTCCCTTCTCCCTCATATGCTTATATGCATATTTACTATTCGACACAACCACTCCCTGTGGTAGTGAGTTCCACATTCTCACCACTCTCTGGGTAAAGAAGTTTCTTCTGAATCCCTATTTGACTTCTTGCTGACTATCTTATGTTGATGGCCTCTAGTTTTGCTCTTCCCCACGTGGAAACACTCTCTCTGTCTACACTCTCCCTGTTTACTCTATCAAAACCTTTCATAATTTTAAAGACCTCTATTAGGTCACCCCTCAGCCTTCTCTTTTCAAGAGAAGAGACCCAGCCCGTTCATCCTTTCCAGATAGGTGTAACCTTGCATTTCTAGTATCATCTGTGTAAAAAAAATTTGCACCCTCTCCAATGCCTCTATATCCTTTTTATAAAAGACATTCAGCATTTTACACAGTACTCCAAGTGTGGCCTAATCAAGGTTCAATACAATTTTAGCATAACTTCTCTACTTTTCAATTCTCTCTAGAAATAAACCTTCGGGCTTGGTTTGATTTTTTATGTCCTTATTAACCTGCTTTGCTACTTTTAGTGATGTGCATTTGTACTCCCAGATCCCTTTGCTCCTCTATCCCATTTAGATTCTTATTTTACAAGTACAATGTGACCTCGTTATTTTTCTTACAAAAATGTAATACTTCACACTTGTGTTGAAATTCATTTGCCAATTATATGCCCATTCTGCAAGTTAGTCAACGTCGTCTTGTAATTTGTTGCAGTCCTCCTCAGTATTGACTATCTCGCCCCTCACCCCGTTAAAAAAATTTGGTGTCTTCCGCAAATTTAGAAATTGTGTTTTTGATTCGAAAGTCTAAATCGTTAATATAAATTGTGAACAACATTGGTCTCAGTCTTGAAAATTTAAGTTGACCCAGCAACCAGTCTTTTGAGGGAATAAAGTTACAGATTTCCAGTACCTCGTGAGAAAAAATGTTTCCTGATTTCACTCCTAAATGGCCTAAGCTCTAATTTTATGATTATGCCCCCTTGTTCTGGAGTCCCTCACCAGAGGAAACAGTTACTCTGTATCTACCCTACTGAAGCCTTTTTTCCATTTTAAACACCTCGATTAGATCACCCCTCAACCTTCTAAACTCAAAAGAATACAAGCCACATTTATGCAGTCTGTCCTCATAAATTATCCCTTTAAGCCCCAGTATAATTCTGCTGAAACTGTGCTGTACCCCTCTCCAAGGCCAATATATCTTTCCTGAGGTGTGGTGCCCAGAACTGAATGTAGTGCTCCAGATGGGGTCTGACCAAAGCTCTGTACAAGTGAAGCATCACTTGCTCCCATTTGTATTCCATTCCCCTTGAGATAAAGGCCAGCATTCCATTAGACTTTTTAAAGTAATCACAAAGTATTTTTTCTTTTATGTATCTGCGAGCTAGCTTTTAGTGACTTATGCACATGGACACCTAAATCGCTGCTCCTCCACAGCTTCTAGTCGCACAATTAAGACAATGTTCTGATTTGTCTTTCTTGGATCCAAAGTGGATGGCATCACACTTCCCACATTAAACGCCATCTGTCATAGTTTGCCTACTCACTTAGTCCGTATGTCCCATTGTAACTTCCTGCTCCCAAGTACACAACTCACTGTGCCTTCTAATTTAGTGTCATCGGCAAATTTAGATATAATACTATTCCTTCATCCGTGCCATTTGCAGTTTTCCATCTGATTGTACAGATCACAAATGGGCTCCTATGAGGTATAACCTATCAGTATACAAAACACCTGTGCCAAAAAAAATTTATAACTTCTGCAATTGACCATTACACAGCACAACACTACTCATCAAACACCCATATGTTCCATTGTGAGATCTGCAAGTTGATGGTAATAAAAAAAGATAAAGCTCTGTTTAGATTATAAACTAATGCTGTTCTGCATTCCTCCGCTAGCTGAATTGCTGACTTTGGCCTGATGGCTCTGGGGAATGGTTAGCTGAGCTTGATACGGAGCACCCAAAGAAGGGACAAAATTACTGAGTAAGAGTGTCAAACTTTTTAAAACACCTTATAAAACTGGGAAACAAACATCTCAATATAATTCACACCAAGCTTTTAAATGTCTTCAAAATGTAGAGGCAACGTTTATGAACTGGTATGATTTGTAGCTTATATGCATTTTACACAGAATCAATGAGGCTCTACTAATCGTTGAAACTCAACACTCATGCACACTGCAGTATACATAACATAGCGTGTTTTACATGCAAATACAGTTTTACATCATACCTTGATAGTGTGTCAAAATGCACTATCCATGTTCAAAACAATGCTGAAGACAAACCATCAGTCCCTTTAGATTAGATAAGTCAGTGGTGTCTTCAAGTCATATGACACAATGTACTTTATTTCTCACTAATCTTCTTGGGTCTTGGCATATTATGCATCTGGCTGAGGAAGGTAGCAATATGCTCCCAGATCTTTACCAATGGTGCTCTAAACTGACAACCTGGGAAAGAGCTGCCCAAGGGGCACTCCACCTTTTGATGGACAAGTGTCTGGTCTCTGCAAGATCAGGAACTCCAGGTCAGGGTTGGGGGTGGGAGAGAGGGGAAGAGAGGTTAGAAGAGACACAAAAATCACTGATGCAGACCCATTATATAGCATACATAACATAGCGTATTAGTGCTCCAACGTGCAGTGGTATATCAAACAAAATTGAACTATTTCACGTATTTGAAAGACAGAAGACACAAAGTTCAGAAACCATTATAGCATGACATGTAACACAAAGCTAAAGCAGCAATACTGCAAAGAACATTAGTTAAGCAATATAAATGTCAGAATTTGCAGGTGCAAAGTGTATTTTTTTTTAAAGAGTTATGCTTTTTAAAACATGTATATACATACAGATTTCAGTCTCTTTACAGCTTCCTCACAGATGTGCATCCCTCGAGATTCATCTACTTCCACGTGGCCCAAGTACTGTAAAAGGAAAATAAGTCAAAAAAGTTCTCATCAGCCTTGCAACATATTCCAGCTAGATTCCAACAAATTTAGTTTAAGATAAAATCACCATGAACCCCTTGGATGACTCAGTGCATAAATGCATCCAATTATCGAGCCAAACAGGCCACAGTCTCCCCTATCTGTGGAATTAGCCAATCACAGACGTGCCCTCAATAGTCGTGGTGCTACAATTCAATTCAGCACCCATCAGCAGAGAAAGGAAAATCAACCACGGTTTCCACACCTAATCACTATCCAGTGACCCTTGATGAAAACTGTGGGTGTGGACTTTGGACAAGGACAGGGTTGGATTCAGTTGTGATAATCTGATAGCTGAATAGCCTGCTGATAATGCATATGCATTGACAATGAGTAAGAATAGCTACTTTGGCAAGTCATCGGAGGATTGCTGGCACCAGTGGAACTCTATGCCAGGTAAAGTCTGTGCCTACAGGACAGGAGGGAAGAAAAGGAAACAACACCTACATAAATGATACATAAAATGAAGTTACCGTCATCAAAACTAGACTTTTTTTATTTCGTAATATTTATTAGCGTGCACTCAGTCCCCTTCTTGCTGCATTTAAATTTGCACGTGTTTCACAGCATGAGGAGCTATCAGGATTTTAGATGTCATTGATAATCCAACTGAGCATGGCTCTCATGGTTCATATGGTTATCTTAATTCCTCAGTAGGTAGTGCCTTGAATGCGGCACCAACCTATAAATTATCCTATGTTGCTGATATTTGAAGTGTTTTTTTTAAATCGTTAGTCTAACTCAAAAAAGGTGAAGCTAGAAGGCAGTGTAAATCAAGTGACAGCTAGATCTTAGATAACTGAGTACTTATTCTGTTAATAATCTATTTCACTAAAATTATACTTTTCATCTGTCACATTATAGGTGGTCTTTACCCAACTGAGATGGAGTTCTGTAACTATTTACACTGTCTGCACTTCCACCTTATTGCAATTCATTATACAAGTATCCCCATTTTACAACTAAAAAAAAGTTTGAAAAGCATAATGTGTCACAATGGTATAAATACTTCCATTCCAGTGTGCCCAGTAAGCCCTCAGAATAGAGTATCAATAATATTTAGGCACTGCAGTGAAAGTGACATCAAGTTTCATAAATAGTCATACACGCATAAAATAAAAAATGGACGACAGAACATCGACCAGTGTATGTTGAGGAGGTTCCTGATGTCTTCCGGAGTGCGTGGAATACGAGGAGGCAAAGAAAGACACCCTGTTTTTCTGTTTAAAAGTTGTGCTTTTGAATCAGGGTCTCACTGGACATTAGACATTTCAATCTCTTCTCAGAGGCTGTGAATTACTCTAAAACAAATACTTACATTGATATAGCACCTTTTGACAGAAGACAAGAGAAACGAGGGGCTTAGATTAGGTGGCTCATGGGCAAACAAGTCAGCTCATGCTGTCACTTTAATTCACTGCTCCACTCCCACCTCACCGTCCTCGGCCTCTTGCATTGTTCCACGTAAGCTCAGCGTAAGCTCAAGGAACAGCACCTCATCTTTCGATTAGGCACTTTACAGCCCTCTGGACTCAACATAGAATTCAATAATTTCAGATCAATATATATATATATATATTTTTTTATCCACACTTTTGTTCTGTTCTTCTCTCCCACAGGGCAGCTGTCTTCCATTCTGCCAGCACAATTTACACTTCATCTAGAGCCATCCTTTGTTTCTTAACCTGTCCCATTACCATCCCCTTTTGCCTTGAATATCTCAATGTCTCGTAATCTCTCCTGCCTTCCAGCCTATCACAGGCCTTCCCTTTTGTTCTTTCATCCCCTCCCCACTTTCCCAGCCCCTACACTTGCTTAAAAATCTGTTCCATTTCCTGCTTTTTTCCAGTTCTGACGAAAGGTCATCGACCTGAAACGTTAACTCTGTTTCTCTCTTCACAGATGCTGCCTGACCTGCTGAGTATTTCCAGCATTTTCTGTTTTTATTTCAGCTCATGCTTTGATGGGAGGAATGGCCTATTTATCATTGAATCAGAGTATTGGAGTACATAAACAGTCTTGGTATCCAGGTTCCATGCTTGCACAATATCTTCAAATGGCCTCACCATTACAATTTTAAATTTCACCATAAAATTTACGATTATACACATTAACATCTTATTTGTGAAGTACTTTAAATCTCTCTGGTGGGAAATAGTGGCAAATTTGCTTCATCCCTGCAGCAGCATGCATTAAAATACTTAATTGCACATAAAGACATGAAAATCAGAAGCATCCTTACAATACATATTTCTCCTCACAGGAATGTAAATTCCAATGTACTGCAGTACAATAGCCAATTAGCAATTCATAAAACCATCATTGGGATTTTAGACAACACTGGAGTTTATTAAAGTGGCTTTGTGCAGATTTATATCGGACTGTGGAAAACAAAGTAATTTTAGTACTGGAGGCTCCAAAGCACGAACATAATCAAGCTGCACAAGTAAATATTTAGCAACTACTAAAGACAAACCATTTCTTCCTGATGACATAACATACATTGGCAGATGTTAGGATTGGTGATTTATTATGACATGGGAAAACAACAAGACTTTTGTGTGCACAAGTCACTTGAAGCTACAATGTACATGTACTAAAGCAGATAGACAAAATATCAGTAACTTGTATCAAAATTAGATAATTAAGAAGCGCTTAAGCCAATATTCTAAAAAAAATTGGAGAGCTTCCCCGATGACTCAATTGGTAAAGGCAGCATGTAAATAAACCACAAATACCTAGCAGGTCCCAGTTTACATTCCCAACCTATGCTGAGGAAGCACAAGGGATTCGACAATTGGTCTCAGTATCCTGAACTTGGGGAAGGGGAAACAGTGTGCAAGTTAGACAGGAAAGGAATCAAACAGACTATGTACCCTCCGACCTCAATCCCGCCCCCCTCAGATTGCCTGCCACATTTACATATGAAGAATAGGCACTCGAATGAATTACCAGAGGGCAAATGGAATACACAGAACTACAGCCCAGGAATCAATGCCTTCAGGAGAACAGGAGAATCAAATAGATTTGTTTAAAACAGTTCAGAAAAGTCAAGACATGTGAATATACTAAAGTCGTCTAAACTTGCAGATTACGTGCGAAGCCCCAGTATATCACTGTCCTCTGTTCTCCCTAACCACCACGCCCCCCATTTGCTTACCAACACAAATTTTACTTGAATACTAGTCATTCCATTACCATGCTTGATCCTCCTACACTCCCTTAATCTCTCCCTCCATGTAAACTCCCCAACCCATATTCACGACCACCCCCTTGATCTTGCAATCTCGCATGTCCTCGCTGCTCCCATCGTGTTGATTACTGATCACTTCCTTTTATCGCTCTCCACCCACACCCCCCTTCCCAACCCTACTTCCTTCTGTATCTGCCCCTGGTAAAAACTCTCTCCCAACTCATTTACAACTGCACTTATGAAATCCCAACTGTCCAGCCTTTGGCCCTCCATTCACCAAGACATTTCTGCAGCTGCCGACCTGCTCAACCACACCCTCACCACCACCTTTGATGCCCTAGTCGCCATTAAAACCATTACTCTCGCTCACCCTAGCCGTTCCCCCCGGTACGGCCCACATCTTCGCTCCCTCAAGTCCAAGGGACGCAGACTTGAATGGATATGGCGGACAACTGGTTTAGCCATTCACCGCCAGATCTGGCTGGACCACAAAGCAGTATCGGGTCCTGCTCGTCTGCCAAAACTGCTCACTATTCCAGAATCATTCTGGAATGTAAAGATAACCCCCGGCTTCTTTTCTCTACTGCAAACCATCATCTTAAATGCCTCTCCCGTCTCCTCCACCCTCACCTCCAACAAGTGCAAGGAGCTCATGGACCTTTGTTTCTAAGATTGAGACGATCCGATCAGCTGCCTCTGCCACTTCCCTTCCTTCCCCTAGCCCACCAGGCCAAACTTCCTCTAAGGTTCACCCCCAGCCCTAGCCCTGAACTCGCAACTTTCTCCAGTTTCTCTCCAATCTCCCCTCATGACCTCTCTGCACTCATCATGTCCCTAAGAGTCACTTCCTGCTCCCTCGACCCTATCCCCACCAAACTGCTGACCACCCAACTTCCTTTTCTGGCTCCCATGTTAACTGATAGTTAAAGGTTCTCTCTCCTCAGGTACTGTCCCCCTCTCCTTCAAATCTGCCATCAGCCCTCTCCTCAAAAAAAAACCCTCGACTCCACCATCTTTGCAAACTACTGCCCCATCTCCAGCCTCCCTTTCCTCTCCAAAGTCCTTGAACGCGTTGTCGCCTCCCAAATCTGTGCCCATCGTTACCGGAACTCCATGTTTGAATCTCTCCAATCAGATTTCCGCCACTGCCACAGTACCGAAACAGCTCTTATCAAAGTCACAAATGACATCCTATGTGACTGTGAAAAAGGTGAACTATCCCTCCTCATCCTTCTCGACCTGTCTGCAGCCTTTGACACAGTTGACCACGCCATCTTCCTCCAACGCCTCTCCACCGTCATCCAGCTGGGTGGGACTGCACTCGCCTGGTTCTATTCTTATCTATCTAATCGCAGCCAGAGAATCACCTGCAATGGCTTCTCTTCCCGCTCCTGCATCGTTACCTCTGCTGTCCCCACAAGGATCTATCCTTGGCCCCCTCCTATTTCTCATCTACATGCTGCCCCTCAGCGACAATCCGAAAATACAGCAGATTCCACATGTACGCCGACGACACGCAGCTCTACACCACCACTTCTCTCGACCCCTCCACTGTCTCTAAATTGTCAGACTGCTTGTCCGATATCCAGTACTGGATGAGTAGATATTTCCTCCAGTTAAATATTGGGAAGACCGAAGCCATCGTCTTCAGTCCCCGCCACAAACTCCAATCCCAAGCCACCAACTCCATCGCTCTTCCTAGCATATGTGAGGCTGAACCAGACTATCAGCAACCTTGGTGTCATATCTGACCCTGAAATGAGCTTCTGACCACATATCCGCGGCATCACTAAGACAGCCTATGTCCACCTCCGTAACATCGCCCGTCTCCGCCCCTGCCTCAGCTCATCTGCTGCTGAAACCCTCATCCATGTCTTTGTTACCTCTAGACTTGACTATTCCAACGCACTCCTGACTGGCCTACCACGTTATACCCTACGTAAACTTCAGGTCATCCAAAACTCGGCTGCCTGCGTCCTAACTCATTCCAAGTCCCATTTACCCATCACCCCTGTGCTCGCTGACCGACACTGGCTCCCAATTAAGCAACGCCTCGATTTTAAAATTCTCATCCTTGTTTTCAAATCCCTTCGTGGCCTCGCCCCTCCCTATCTCTAATCTCCTCCAGCCCCACAACCCCACCAACCCCTTAAGATATCTGTACTCTAATTCGGGCCTCTTGAGCATCCTTGATTATAATCGCTCAACCATTGGTGGCCGTGCCTTCAGCTGCCTAGGCCCTAAGCTCGAATTCCCTCCCTAAACCTCTCCGCCTCTCTACTTCTCTTTCCTCCTTTAAGGTGCTCCTTAAAACCTACCTCTTCGACCAAGCTTTTGGTCATCTGCCATAATTTCTCCCTATGTGGCTCATCTGCCCAAATTTTGTTTTATGACACTCCTGTGAAGCGCCTTGGGATGTTTCGCAATGTTAAAGATGCTAAATAAATACAAGTTGGTGGTGTTGTTGCTCTCCATTACCATATCTTAGCAAAAAACAAATCAAATTATTATGCTTCTCCCCTTCCCTGGGACCCCCACCATTCTAACATCATTGAGAAATTAGAGTGTGAGACAGACCGAAATCAGTAGTGGGATGGGCGAGTAAGAAAGGGGGAATGTCAAAATGCAATAGAATAGCCAAAAGGTCAAAGTCATGCAACTGTAAGATCTGTAAAATAAAGGCTCTTTTTTTTTTTTACTGTGGTTACCAGATATTCTTCCAAAATTTTCTGTCTGCATTCCATTTTCTGTCTCTGATTTTTTATTTTGTTAATTTGTCTTAAATAAACTGCCTAGAAATGAAAATAGCTTAACATTTTCTTTCACTGCCCTCAAAACATTCCCACACCATATTCCTTGACTCAAAGTGGTCTTGAGACCTGCTGCCAGGCCACTGACAAGGCTGCTTATGGTTTGATACCAACGGTGGAGTATGGTGGTTCAGGGTGATTGGCCCCTTACCTCCTTATTGAGCAGAGTCTGAATCAGCCAGTCATTTCCCCACAGCGGAGTTGGGAAAATACTGTGGGAAAATTGCATGCGTTTGCGTCATACCACTCCCGTATACCAAAAAAATGTATATACTGCTTCATCATTCCATTTATGAATTCAAGATATCTTGGTTAGAATTACTTAAACCACACAGCAGTAGCCTTCAAAGCAGTT
This sequence comes from Squalus acanthias, assembly GCA_030390025.1. Taxonomy (NCBI): domain Eukaryota; kingdom Metazoa; phylum Chordata; class Chondrichthyes; order Squaliformes; family Squalidae; genus Squalus; species Squalus acanthias. The sequence continues at coordinate 95,833,213 of CM059425.1, read as the reverse complement.
GGAAAGAACCACCACAAACCACAGTTATACTGTCACAATGCATAACCATTACACCCACTTTGAAGCTCGAGATAAAAACACTTTCGAATGAGAATGCACAACATGTTCGATGCATAATGTGTTATTCTGGTTGGTATAAGATAGGAATTTTTAAAAAATCATGACGTTCTATATTAAGTGTACAAATACAGAAGAAAATCACATCACATCAACCTGTAATAATACTGCAAAAATCAATAAAAATAAAAGTCAACTGTTGCCTGATATCTGAAATGATACAAATATCTGGAATGACTGAACACTTAGAAAAATAGCACAACAGCAACTTGGATTTAATTAACATCTTTAACGTAGAAAAACATCCCAAGGCACTTTACAGAGAACTTTTTTTTTAAAAAGGAACAGACACGAAGAGTTACAAGAGGTAGCCAAAAGCCTAGTCCAATAGATAAAGCTTTAGGAGAGGCCATGGTTTGTGGATGAAGTTCCAGATAATAAGGCCAAAACAGCTGAACTCTCTGCCACCAATGGTAGGGGCGCGGGGGTGGGAAGAATGTACACAATGCCAGTCGGAGGACTGAAGGGGATGTAAAGTTGGAGGAGATGCAAAGGTACACTGGCGAAAGAGTGTGGAGGGACTTGAAGATGTGGGCGAAGAATTTAAATTCAACTAGTTGGAGGACCAGGAGCCAATGTAGATAATGAGGGTGTATCCTCTTCCAAAGCATTCAAGTCCTTTCGACAGTGTGGTGCCCAGAATTGGACAATACTCCAGCTGTGCTGAACTCGTGTTTTATTTAGGTTTAGCATAACATCCTGGCTTTTGTACTCTGCATCTATTTATATAAAACCCAGAATCCCTTCTGCTTCAATAACTGCTTTGTTTACCTGTCCTGCCACCTTCAAGGAATTGAGCATAAACACCCCCAGGTCTCTCTGTTCTTGCACCCCCTTTAAAATTGTATCATTTAGCTTGTACTGTCAGTCCCTCATTCTTCCTACCAAAATGCATCAGCTCACACTTTACTGTGTTGAAGAGGGAGGTGAAATGTAGTAAACAATTAGGAGGATAGTAATAGACTTCAGGCAGACACAGACAGAGTGGTGAAATGGGCAGACACATACAAGGCAGATGAAATTTAACGACTGAGCGCCCACAGCCCTCCAAAGATTCACAACCCTCTGAGTGAAGAAAATTCTACTCATTTCAGTCCTGAGTGGCCGACCTTTTATGCTGCGACTATGACCCCTATTTCTTGACTCCCCAGCCAGGGGAAACAGCCTCTCAGCATCTACCCGGTCAAGCCCTCGGAGAATTTTATACATTTCAATGAGATCACATCTCATTCTTCTAAACTCCAGAGAGTACAGGGCAATTCTACTCAATCCCTCCCCAAAGATCAGCCCGCTCATCCCAGGGATCAATCTAGTGAACTTTTGTTGCACCCCTTCTAAGGCAAATATATCCTTCCTTAGGTAAGGAGACCAAAACTGTACAGAGTACTCCAGGTGTGGTCTCACCAAAGCCCTACATAGTTGCAGCAAGACCTCTTCACTCTTGTACTCCAACCCCCTTGCAATAAAGGCCAACATACTATTTGCCTTCCTAATTGCTTGCAGTACCTGCATGTTAACTTTGTGATTCGTGTACAAGGACACCCAAATCCCTCTGAATACCAACATTTACTAGTCTCTCACCTTTTTAAAAATTCTGTTTTTCCATTTTTCCTACCAAAGTGGATAATTTCACACTTCCCCGTATTCTACTCCATCTGCCACCTTCTTGCCCAATCACTTAACCAGTCTTGCAACCTCGTTGCGTCCTCCTCACAACTTACTTTCCTAGCTAGCTTTGTATCGTCAGCAAACTTGGATATATTACGCTCAGGCCCCTCCTCTAAATCATTGATATAGATTTTAGGAGGAGGCTAAGTCAGAGTTATCAGATGCAAAAACCTACTCAGCTGCAATTTTCTTCTGAAATTGCATGGGGGGGGGGGGGGGGGGGTGGAGAGGAGGTTGAGGGGGAAAAATTGCAGTTCCAGATTCATGTACTACCACTTCATAGTACTTGGCAATTTCGCAATGTGCTGAGTCACCATACCTTATTAACTGGGCAAGGGAGTTGAACAGTTAAGTGTGATTAGGTCAGGCTGCATTAGCCTGGCAAATGATTGATGTCTGAAGATGTGGGGATCCCAGAGGTGGTTCCGGATTTGTTACTCATATTAGACCATGAACTGAAGCAGTCTGGTCAGGGAAGTGAGAATGCACTGGCCCAACGAAGCATGCACATAATACCAGAGATAAACGGGGGTAACAAAAAAAATGAACATCCCCCTATTAAAATAAAGAATAAGGGAAGAGTGACTTGCCAGTTGGTCAAATTAATCAATGTACTACATGGATTTTCAATTAAGTATAAAATAATGAATTAATAATGCATTGAAAGATATTAGAGTAAGTTAACTGGAACAACCTTTAATAACTGCAGAAATGATACAAGTAAAGCTTGGCCAGCCTATAATAGGTAATTTGAAGCACTGAGCCGATATTATACTCTTCAAAACAGCATACCACCACCAGACACCACAGGCTGCTTTAGAATGTTATATAGGGTTTTAATCTGCTCTTGGTCAGTTTTTGTGTTTGCACCGTGCTGCTCCTTATGTCCTTGCAGCAGACAGTGTTCATGTAAAAGCATTAATGGATGCAACATAATGCAGGTTAGAAAATCAATTGCTTGCAGTTGACTGCCAAGAATTTCTGTGTCTAAATGACTTACTACAGGAGTCGGTGTTAGGGCCACTGCTCTTTTTGATATATATCAATAACCTGGACTTGGGTACTGGAGGCATAATTTCAAAGTTTGAAGATGACACAAAATTTGGAAATGTAGTTAACAATTAGGAGGACATACAGACTGGTGAAATGGGCAGACACATGGCAGATGAAATTTAATGCAGAGAATTGTGAAGTGGAAGGAAGAATGGTGAGAGGCAATATAAATTAAATGGTACAATTTTGAAGGGAGTGCAGGAACAGAGAGACCTGAGAGTTCACACAGACAAATCTTTGAAGATGGCAGCACAAGTTGATAAGACTGTTAAAAAAGCATAAGGGATCCTGGGCTTTATAAATAGAATTGAGAGGTCGCACAACACCAGGTTATAGTCCAACAGTTTTATTTGAAATCACGAGCTTTCGGAGCTATCGATCGCCCCTTCCTCAGGTGAAGTAGTGAAATAGAAGCATGGATACAAAAGCAAGAAAGTTATGCTAAAGCTTTAGCAATCACTGGTTAGGCGCTAAATGGAGTATTGTGTCCAATTCTGGGCACCACACTTTAGGATGAATGTCAAGGAGAGGATGTAGAGGGGATTTATTAGAATAGTACCAGGAATGAGGGACTTCAGTTATGTGGAGAAACAAGAGAAGCTGGGATTGTTTTCCTTAGAGCAGAGAAGGTTAAGGGGTGATTTGATAGAGGTGTTCAAAATTATGAGGGATTTTGATAGGAGTAGGTAGGGAGAAACTGTTTCCTCTGGCAGAAGGGTTGATAACCAGAAAACACAGATTCAAGATCATTGGCAAAAAAACATGGAGATGGAGAATTTTTTTTTATGCAGTGCATTCTGATCTGGAATGCACTGCCTGAAAGGGTGGTAGAAGCAGATTCAATGATAAATTTCAAAAGGGAATTGGATATATACTTGAAAAAGAAAAATTTGCAGGGCTGTCGGGAAAGAGCAGCGGTGGGACTAGTTGGATAGTTTGTTCAAAGAGCCAGCACAGACACGATGGACTGAATGGCCTCCTTCTGTGCTCTGTGATTCTATGATAACGTAATTAATGTCATCACAGTGCGATGCGCTGTGGTAGGATGGAGAAATAGGGCTTTAAACTAAATAGTGGGGGGGAGGGATACGCTGAGCGGAAATTTAAAAAGTCAAAGAAAAATGAGAAGGCAAAAGTGCAGGGGAGCGATAGGGGTAATGATAACCAGAGTGTGACAGGAAGGGACAGAGCGTATAAACATAAGAGTGCATCAGAAAGAGGGGTCAGAGTAGGGAAAAATGGTAAAAAGACAAAATTAAAAGCTCTATATCTGAACGCACGCAGCATTCGTAACAAGATAGATGAGTTGACAGCACAAATAGAAATAAATGGGTATGATCTGATAGCCATTACAGAGACGTGGTTGCAAGGTGACCAAGGCTGGGAACTGAATATTCAGGGGTATTTGCCATTTCGTAAGGATAGGCATTAAAGAAAAGGAGGCGGTGTAGCTCTGTTAATAAGGGATGAGATCAGTGCAGTAATGAGAAATGATATTGACCAAGAAAATTAAGACATAGAATCAGTTTGGGTGGAGATAAGAAATAAGAAGGGTAAAAAGTCACTGGTGCGAGTGGTTTACAGGCCCCCAAACAGTAGCCACACTGTAGGACAGAGAATAAATCAAGATATAATAGAGGCTTGTAAGAAAGGTACGGCTATAATCATGGGAGATTTTAATCTTCAAATTGATTGGACAAAGCAAATTGGCAAAGGTAGACTTGAGGAAGAGTTCTTAGAGTGTATATGGGATGGTTTCTTGGAACAATACGCTGTGGAACCAACCAGGGAGAAGACTATTTTAGATCTGGTAATGTGTAACGAGGCTGGATTAATTAATGATCTCGAGTGAAGGATCCTCTTGGGAAGAGTGATCATAGCATGGTAAAATTTCAAATTCAGTTTGAGGGTGAGAAAGCTAGGTCTCAAACTAGTGTCCTGAACTTAAACAAAGGTAATTACAAAAGGTATGAAGGCAGACTTGGTTAAAGTGGACTGGGAAAATATATTACAGGGTAAGACTGTAGAAAAGCAGTGGCAAACATTTAAGGAGATATTTCATAACTCTCAGCAAAGATATATTCCAGTGAGAAAGAAAGACTCTAAGAGAAGGATGAGCCATCCGCGGCTAACTAAGGAAGTAAAGGATGGTATCAAATTGAAAACAAAAGCAGACAATGTTGCAAATAATAGTGAAAGGCCAGAGGATTGGGATATTTTTAAAAAGCAGCAAAGGACGACTAAAAAAATGATAAAGAGAGAGAAGATAGCTTATGAGTGTAAGCTAGCAAGAAATATAAAAACAGATAGTAAGAGCTTCTACAGGTATATAAAAAGAGAGTAGCTAAAGTAAACGTTGGTCCCCTAGAGGATGAGTCTGGGGAATTAATAATGGGAAACAGGGAAATGGCAGAGACCTTGAACAAATATTTTGTATCAGTCTTCACGGTAGAAGACACTAAAAGCATCCCAATAATGGATAATCAAGGGGCTATTGGGGTGGGGCGGGGTGGGGGTGGGCAGAAACTTAAAACAATCACTATCACTAGAGAGAAAGTGCTAGGCAAACTAACGGGACTAAGGGTGGACAAGACCCCTGGACCCGATGGCGTGCATTCTAGAGTCTTAAAAAAGGTGGCTGCAGAGATAATGGATACATTGGTTGTAATCTACCAAAATTCCCTGGATTCTGGAGGTGTCCCAGCGGACTGGAAAACTGCAAATGTAACGCCCCCTATTTAAGAAAGGAGGGAGACAGAAAGTAGGCAACTATCGACCAGTTAGCCTAACATCTGTCATTGGGAAAATGCTGGAGTCCATCATTAAGGAAGTGATAGCAGGACATTTAGAATATCATAATATAGTCAAGCAGAGTAAGCATGGTTTTATAAAAGGGAAATCATGTTTGACAAATTTGCTGGAGTTCTTTAAGGATGTAATGAGCAGGGTGGATTAAAGGGGAACCAGTAGATGTGTATTTGGATTTCCAGAAGGCATTCGATAAGGTGCCACATAAAAGGTTACTACACAAGATAAGAGCTCAGAGTTGGGGGTAATATATTAGCATGGAGAGAGAATTGGCAAACTAACAGAAAATGGAGTTGGGATAAATGAGTCATTTTCAGGTTGGCAAACTGTAACTAGTGGGGTGCCGCAGGGATCGGTGCTGGGGCCTCAACTATTTACAATCTATATTAATGACTTGGATGAAGAGACCGAGTGTAATGTAGCCAAATTTGCTGATGACAAAGATAGGTGGGAAAGCAAATTGTGTGGAGGACGCAAAGAATCTCCAAAGGGATATAGATCGGCTAAGTGAGTGGGCAAAAATCTGGCAGATGGCGCTTAATGTGGGAAAATGCGAGGTTATCCACTTTGGTAGGAAAAATAAAAAAGCAAATTATTTAAATGGGGAGAGATTACAAAATGCTGAGGTACAGAGGGATCTGGGGGGTCCTTGTACATGAATCACAAAAAGTTAGCATGCAGGTACAGCAAGTAATTAGGAAGGCAAATGGAGTGTTTGCCTTTATTGCAAAGGGAATGGAATATAAAAGTAGGGATGTCCTGTTACAACTGTACAGGGCATTGGTGAGACCACACCTGGAGTACTGCATACAGTTTTGGTCTCCTTATTTAAGGAAGGATATACTTGCATTGGAGGCAGTTCAGAGAAGGTTCACGAGGTTGATTCCGGAGATGAAGGGGCTGTCTTATGAAGAAAGGTTGTGCAGGTTGGGCCGAAACTCATTAGAGTTTAGAAGAATGAGGTGGGATCTTATTGAAACATAAAAGATTCTGAAGGGGCTTGACAGGGTAGATGCAGAGAGGATGTTTCCCCTCGTGGGGGAATCTAGAACTAGGGGGCATAATTTCAGAATAAGGGGTCACCCTTTTAAATCGGAAATGAGGAGGTCTTCTCTCAGAGGGCTGTGAATCTTTGGAATTCTCTTCCCCAGAGAGCTGTGGAGGCTGGGTGATTGAATATATTTAAGGTGGAGATAAACAGATGTGTGAACGATAAGGGAGTCAAGGGTTATTGGGAGCAGGTAGGGAAGTGGAGTTGAGGCCAAGATCAGATCAGCCATGATCTTATTGAATGGCAGAGCAGGCTCAAGGGGCCAAATGACCTACTCCTGTTCCTACGTCTTATGTTCTTATGAAAACCTCAAAGGGTAATTACCCTTGGTTCTACTAATGTATTCAATAATTGACATTAAGAGACAGGAGTAAAACTATTCTAACAAAAACAGTTGGGGAGCAGTCTGTAGAAATTTGCATAACCTGACATATCCCACACTGAAAGAGGATGCAGTGCATGGAAAAAGAGGGTGAAAGAAATGGGGTAAAACTACAAAGAGAGACTGGGCTTTCTGAAGTGAAAATCTATCCTTGGCATTAGTATTGTTTCCTGGTAGCCACTCATCTAAGTCTGAATTGCCCATTTATCAGATACTTGCCCACACATTTCCCACAGACTGGATTTGCTTCACCTTTGCTGGTGCATGGCTGGTGCCAAACAAGCTCCATAACTATCCATGCAATCAATTATTTCCACAAGGAGGTTGATTGGATAATTCACAATCAGCCCTGAGCAAAATTTTTCAAAAAAGAACTAGGAGTCAAGCATCAAACGCATTTTTGGTTTATAATGCTGTTAATATCAGACAACTGGTGATATTAAGTGTAGAAATAGGATGTTTATACTTCAATAATCACACAAGTGTTAACAAGATTTTGCATGTTATGAAGAAAACATGCAGATACTATTTTATCAGTGCTCCCTTGTTCCCACATTTTAACACTGTGAAATTGGTATTCGGATGTCTCCCATGAGAGTTTTTAATACAGAATGTTCCCCTGTTGTGATCTGCTTAAGAGTCATCAAAATGCAGCATTCCAGAGATTGAGCGCTTTGGGCAATTTTACCAGTTCGCAGAGTCATTACAAGGCAACCTCCGACAATCAAGCCCTCACAGGCAGTTTCAGAACAGCAGTTTTACAGCATAAAACCGGGGGAACAAGATAGCAATGTCAGAAAGGCCTGTCACTATACATGTCTAGAGCATCTTAAACAACGACAATACATCATTTACTGCTCCTATCTGTATGCAGCAAAACAAACACTGCTTCTCCGGTGTACACATGCCATTACATTCGAATCAGACCAACCATACCATATCAACTTTAACCCAGTTCAGTCTCCCAAGACAGCTCTACTGTCTTACATGGCAGATGCTGTGAAATGTATGCAGCTGGTTATGACCCTAAATATTAATTTCCTAAGTTAAGGACATTTTGAGATGTGCAATTTATTATTATTTTCAAACTCTAAATTTATAGGCTCCCACCATACAGAAAGATTTCTGTGTCACTAAGATTGAGACCATCCATTCAGCTACCTTTGCCAACTGAGCCAAACCTCCCCCCACCCTAGTCTGGAACCCAAATCTTGCTCTCGTTTCTCTCCCATCTCCCCTCATGCTCTCTCTGAACTCATCTTGTCCATGCTTGCTCCCTTGACTATTCCCACTAAACTGATCAACACCCAACTTCTCTTTTTGGCCCCCATGCTAGCTGACATTGTTAGTGATTCTCTCTCCTCAGGTAATGTCTCCCACCCTTTCAAAACAGCCATCATTCCCCCCCTCCCTCGCCCTCAAAATACCCACCCTCAATCCCACTGCCCTTGTAAACTACCACCCCATTTACAACCTCCCTTTTCCTCTCCAAAGTCCTTGAATGTGTTGTTGTCTCCCAAATTTGTGCCCACCTTTCCTGCAACTCCATATTTGAACCTCTCCAATCAGGTGTCTGCCCCTTCCAAAGCGCTGAAACGGTCCTTATAAAAGTCACAAATAATATCTTCTGTGACTGACCATGGTGCACTATCCCTCCTCATCCTTCCTGCAGCCTTTGACGGCCGAGCACACCATCCTCCTCCAATGTCTCTCCTCTGTCACAGATTACTGAAACTGTCCTTGCTCTAGCTACAACAAAGCATCTCCAGCATTGGCTTCTCTTCCCGCTCCCACACCATCACCCCAGAGTCTCCCAAGGATCTATCCTTGGCCCCCTCCTCTTCCTCATCTACATGCTGCCTCTCAGTCACATTATCTGAAGACATGGGGTTAGGTTCCAACCTGGGACCTACACATCTGTATGCCTTTACTCACTAGGTCACTGGGAAAACAAACACTTTTTTTAAAAAAAAGCTTCTGGTAATTTCAGGAGGAGATTTGAAATTCTGCATTGTGTATTCTGAAGAACAGTAGGCTATTTAAAAAGAACTCCCATCAAATACAATACAGTTTTTCAGTTTCCTGCTTGAACATGGAAATCCTGAACTGCCATCTAAAAATACACAGATGAATTATTACTGGAGCACAATTATAATAGTAGATCATCATCAGGAGATTTAAACGGTTGTAAATATATGCTACAAATGACATCAGCTCCAGTTCTTTGTAAGCACAATCTCATTATAGAGCAACCAAACAGTATCCGTAATAGAGGCTAAATGATTAAAAGTGGTCATTAAAGCTCGTGTTTAGTCACTGTAGTTTTATGCCCAAAAGCACAAGGCCAATATTCACAACACCCTCTTGTCGACACTTTTAACTATCCCTCATCCGCAGCCAACATCTTCTCCTCCCCCTGTACCAATTTATCCTACAATATCAGACTTGACAGTTTTTTAAAATCCTGGCAGTGGCTAACTTGTACAAGTGTTTGAGCACAGTTGTAGGATTCACTGCAATACAACATACTCATCAAGCACTTCTATGTACAGTGACTTGCAGTAAAGTGAAAACAAATCTCAGACACAGAACATCTATAGAACAAAAAAGGGAAAAGGAAATTTAAAAAATGAAGAGTAAAAAAGAGCACAATGCAGAAACTTGCAATAGAACATGGTACGGAATACACTACCTTCTACTTCAACAAGCTGTGCTAGAGAATAGTAGGATATGGTTCCACATTCAACTCGGTTATCAAACTCAAACATAAACATAAACTGGAGTCATGGGAAAATGAGGTGGGTGGTTCCAACTACGTCCGTGCATCTCCTCGTGATGCAGTTGTGGAAGACTGGGAGCAAATTGCCTGCCATTTCACTTAACGAAAGAAATGTGCAGAGACACCCAAACCTCCATGTTCGTAGATTAGAATATTTGTACTTCAAATCATTTCACCTGTTTCAGCAGAAAATGACAACCATCTAATGGCATGAGTGAACATGAACCAGAAAGAAAGGGTGGTGCCACTTTTCTAACTCACCAATTCAAACAGGAATATTACTGGACCCAAAATGTGCTTGCATTATAGATTATCCATCACCCTCAGCACCATACTGTATGTCACTGTGGCCCGTAAGGAAAATATTTTTTTTTTTTTAAAAAGGTGTACTCGACTTAAATGTCCCACCCAAAATGTAAGCTTAATCTCTCTCAGATACATCAACCTGCTATGCATTTCCAACAATTCCCATTTCAGATTCCCAGCATTCAGTTTTCTTTTTATCTATACTTAGAAACACATGACTGTGTATCTTTGAATGAGAGAGTACAGAAGTCTTCCGGAGCAGAGAAAGGATGATGCCTCCAACACATGACATACGCAGAGTCTGGGTACTGCAGCAAATGTCCCGTTCAGTACACAGGAAGACTAGACTTCCTTCCTTCCTGAACCTCCACATAACTTCTTCAAACCCTGGGTGAAACATTGTTAACTATTTGTACTATTGCAATGCCAGATTTTATTTAAATCCCCAAAAGTTTGTTAAAACCTAAATCGTCATTCCACAAAAGTTATTTCTTCACATTTACTAAAAACATTACTCACTCCAATCCCTGTTACTCCACTCACAGTAGCTTCCATAACCTATTAGCCTCAAGTTTTGGTTTGATATGTCCCTTCAGGTAGAGCTTTGTGGCTTTGATGTCTGAGGATGGAGCTTATATTTTATTTTAAGAGTTTTTAAATTCAAAGTCAACAACGAGAAATAAATCATTAAGCTCATCAAAGCTCATTCCTCTAGTCACTTAGTTACAAGTTATTGCTTACATTACCCATTTCACTCTATGTAACCATGTAACTACAATGCAATTACGGTGCCCATCATCATATTGTTAGTAAGCTGCTGGCATTAACCTAACAGTGCCCAGCAGCAATTAACTACATGTCAAACAGAGGCTAATAGAATGCTGGACTTTATATCTAGAGGACTAGAATACAAGGGGGTAGAAGTTATGCTGCAGCTGTACAAAACCCTGGTTAGACCACACCTGGAGTACTGTCAGCAGTTCGGGGCACCACACCTTATGAAGGATATATTGGCCTTGGAGTGAGTGCAGAGTAGGTTTACCAGAATGATACCCGGACTTCAAGGGTTAAGTTACGAGGAGCGATTACACAAATTAGGGTTGTATTCCCTAGAATTTAGATGGTTAGGGAGTGATCTGATCGAAGTTTTCTAGATATTAAGGGGAACTGATAGGGTAGATAGAGAGAAACTATTTCCGCTGGTTGGGGATTCTAGGACTAGGGGGCATAGTCTAAAAATTAGAGCCAGACCTTTCAGGAGTGAAATTAGGAAACACTTCTACACACAAAGGGTGGTAGAAGTTCGGAACTCTCTTCCGCAAACGGCATTTGATGCTAGATCAATTGTTAATTTTAAATCGGAGATTGATAGATTGTTAACCAACTGTATTAAGGGATATGGGCCAAAGTCAGGTATATGGAGTTAGGTCGCAGATCAGCCATTATCTCATTGAATGGCAGAACAGGCTCAAGGGGCTAAATGGCCCACTCCTGTTCCTATGTTCCTAAGTCTTGGCCATGAAATCTCACCAATTCAAACAGGAATATTACTGGACCCAAAATGTGCTTGCATTATAGATTATCAAACACCCTCAGCACCATACTTTCTGCCACTGTGACCCATAAGGAAAATTCATAGTTTTCACACATCTATTAAATTACACAAGCATAAACAGCTCATTTGCATATTTTGTCAACTCACAAGTATAAAAATAAAAGCAAAATACTGCAGCTGCTGGAAACCTGAAATAGAAACAGAAAATGCTGGAAATACTCAACAGGCCAGGCAGCATCTGTGGAGCGAGAAACAGAGTTTCTGGCCCAAAAATTAGTGTCTCTACGCGAGAGTACGCACTGCGTACTCTCGCGTATTCTGTCTCCAATTGCCGGTTTTCTGCATGCACTGCGCATGCGCTGAAAACCGGCACTTGGTGATTTCAAAAGGGGGCGGTTCCTAGGTGAACCGCGTGCGCGCTACAGGCTGCGCGCACGCAGTGCACTTAGTGCTTTGAACGCGCAGGTAAGCATGGAAGATTTTGCACATAAAGAAAGGAGGCGTAAGACCCTCTTATAACAAGGTAAGTAGTTAATTAAGTATTATTTTGAATTTTTTTCAACAGGTATATCTTTTTTAGAGACTTTAAAGAAAGGTACGTTTATTTTTATAACTTTTTAAAAGATTTTAAATTTTTTCAAAAATTTAATTTTTTGTTTAAAGTGGTTAATTTATTTAACTATACTTATTTTATTAATCTGATGGGTTTTTTTTAAATTTAATTGAGGTTTAGCAGTTCTTTTGAGGGGGTATAGATTCATAGCTTTCACAGCACTTGCTGTGAAAACTATGAATGAAAGATGGGGTGCTGCCATTGGCTCTAACTGAATCACGTGATCCCACAGCTTGCACGAATTAACTGCGCCTGTGGGATACGGAAGCACTGCACAGCTGCTGTCTAGAAAATCAAGTTCGTGCGAGCTCGGAATGAAAAGGCAGGCGCGCAGTGAGATATCGCGGGGAAGCCTTACCCCCGCAGGAAGGCTCCGTCATTAATTTCTGTGCCAATGTTTCCAGTCGATGATGAAAGGTCATCGACCTGAAACGTTAACTCTGTTTCTCTTTCCACAGATGCTGCCTGACCTGTTGAGTATTTCCAACATTTTCTGTTTTTATTTAGGTTTAAAAATAAATTGGGGCAATTAATGCATCTCAAAAGAAAAAGGGGTGGCATTTGTGACAGACCCATCTGGTCCACTAAAATAGCACATCTCTGTACATCAAGAAACAGAAACAGTCTGAATACACATTTACATAGAAACATAGAAGATAGGAGCAGGAGTAGGCCATTGGGCCCCTCAAGCCTGCTTCGTCATTCAATGCGATCATGGCTGATCATCCAAATTCAGAACCCTGTCCCTGCTTTCTCCCCATATCCCTTGATCCCCTTAGCCTTAAGAAATATATCTAACTCCTTCTTGAATATATTTAATGAATTGGCCTCAACTGCCTTCTGTGGTAGAGAATTCCACAGGTTCACCACTCTCTGGGTGAAGAAATTCCTCCTCATCTCTGTCCTAAATGGCTTACCCCTTATCCTTAGACTGTGACCCCTGGTTCTGGACTCCCCGCCATCGGGAACAGCCTTCCTGCATCTAGTCTGTCTAGTCCTGTTAGAATTTTATAAGTTTCAATGAGATCCCCTCTCATTCTTCTAAACTCTAGCGAATATAAGTCTAATCGACCCAATCTCTCTTCATACGTCATTCCTGCCATCCCAGGTATCAGTCTGGTGAATCTTCGCTGCACTCCCTCCATGGCAAGAACATCCTTCCTCAGATAAGGCGACCAAAACTGCACACAATACTCAAGGTGTGGTCTCACCAAGGCCCTGTACAACTGCAGCAAGACATCCTTGCTCCTGTACTCGAATCCTCTCGCTATGAAGGCCAACATACCATTTGCCTTCTTAACCGCCTGCTGCACCTGCATGCTTACCTTCAGCGACTGGTGCACAAGGACACCCAGTTCTTGTTGCACTTCCCCTTTTCCCAATCTATTGCCGTTCAGATAATAATCTGCCTTCCTGTTTTTGCCACCAAAGTGGATAACCTCGCATTTATCCACATTATACTGCATCTGCCATGCATCTGCCCAATCACCCAACCTGTCCAAATCATACTGGAGTTTCTCTGCATCCTCCTCACAGCACACACGCCCACCCAGCTTTGTGTCGTCTGCAAACTTGGAGATATTACATCTAGTTCCCTCATCTAGATCATTAATATATATTGTGCATAACTGGGGTCCTAGCACCGATCCCTGCGGTACCCCACTAGTCACTGCCTGCCACTCGGAAAAAGACCCGTTTATTCCAACTCTTTGCTTTCTGTCTGCCAACCAGTTTTCTATCCAAGTCAGTACCTTACCCCCAATCCCATGTGCTTTAACTTTGCACGCTAATCTCTTATGCGGGACCTTATCGAAAGCCTTCTGAAAGTCCAAATACACCACATCCACTGGTTCTCCCTTATCTATTCTACCAATTACATCCTCAAAAAATTCCAGTAGATTAGTCAAGCATGATTTACCTTTTGTAAATCCATGTTGACTTTGTCCGATCCCGTCACTGTTTTCCAAGTGCTCTGCTATTACATCTTTTATAATGGACTCTAGCATTTTCCCCACTACCGATGTCAGGCTTATAATTCCTCGTTTTCTCTCTACCACCTTTTTTAAAATAGTGGGGTTACATTAGCTACCCTCCAATCCATGGGAACTGTTCCAGAGTCGATAGAATTTTGGAAGATGACCAGCAATGCATCTACTATTTCTAGGGCCACTTCCTTAAGTACCCCAGGATGTAGATTATCAGGCCCTGGGGATTTATTGGCCTTCAATCCCGTCAATTTCCCTAACACCATTTCCCTACAAATACTGATTTCATTCAATTCCTCTCATTAGACCCTATGTTCCCCGACATCTCTGGGAGGTTATTTGTGTCCTCCTTTGTGAAGACAGAACCAAAGTATGTATTTAATTGGTCTGCCATTTCTTTGTTCCCCATTATAAATTCCCCTGATTCTGACTGCAAGGGACCTACGCTTGACTTCACCAATCTTTTTCTCTTCACATATCTATAGAAGCTTTTACAGTCAGTTTTTATGTTCCCGGCAAGCTTACTCTCATTCTATTTTCCCCCCTCTTAATTAATCCCTTTGTCCTCCTTTGCTGAATCCTAAACTGCTCCCAATTCTCATGTTTGCTGCTTTTTCTGGCCAATTTATATGTGCTCTCCTTGGATCTTATGCTATCCCTAATTTCCCTGGTTAGCCACGGTTGAGTCACCTTTTTTGTTTTTTTATGCCAAACTGGGATGAACAAATTCTGTAGTTCATCCATGCGATCTTTAAATGTTTGCCATTGCCTATCCACCGTCAACCCTTTAAGTAACATTCCCCAATCCATCCTAGCCAACTCGCGCCTCATACCATCGTAGTTTCCTTTATTTAAATTCAGGACCCTGGTCTCAGTCAACTACTTCACTCTCCATCTTAATGAAGAATTCTATCATATTATGATCGCTCCTCCCCAAGGGGCCTCACACAACAAGATTGCTAATTAATCCTTTCTCATTAAATAATACCCAGTCTAAGATGGCCTGATCTCTAGTTGGTTCCTCGACATATTGGTCCAGGAAACCATCCCGTATACACTCTAGGAATTCCTGCTCCACAGTATTGTTACTAATTTGGTTAGCCCAATCTATATGTAGATTAAAGTCACCCATGATAACTGCTGTGCCCTTATTGCACACATCTCTAATTTCCCGTTTAATGCCATCCCCAACCTCAGCATTACTGTTTGGGGGTCTGTATACAACTCCCACTAACGTTTTCTGCCCCTTGGGTATTTCTCAGCTCTACCCAGATTCCACATCATCGGAGCCAATATCCTTCCTTACTATTGTGTTAATCTCCTCTTTAACCAGCAATGCTACCCCACCTCCTTTTCGCCTGTCCTTCCTGAATATTGAATACCCCATGATGTTGAATTCCCAGCCTTGGTCACCCTGGAGCCATGTCTCCGTAATCCCAATTATATCATATCCGTTTACATCTATTTGCACAGTTGATTCATCCACTTTATTACGAATGCTCCTCGCATTAAGACACACAGCCTTCAGGCTTGGTTTTTTTTTATATAAACACTCTTAGACCTTTTAGAATTATTGTTTACTGTGGCCATGTTTGGTTTAAACCCTTGATTTTGCTGACTTCCACTTTTGCTTTTCCCATTCCTGTCTTTTGCTTCTATCCTTGCTTCCCTTTCCTCTGTCTCCCTGCACAGGTTCCCAACCCCCTGCCATTTTAGTTTAAACCTTCCCCAACAGCACTAGCAAACACTCCCCCTCGGACATCGGTCCCGGTCCTGCCCAGGTGCAAACTGTCCAGTTTGTACTGGTCCCACCTCCCCCAGAACCGGGTCCAATGTCCCAGGAAGTTGAATCCCTCCCCCTTGCACCATTCTTCTAGCCACGTATTCATCTGAAATATCCTTCTATTTCTACTCTGACTAGTACATGGCACTGGTAGCAATCCTGAGACTACTACCTTTCAGGTCCTATTTTTTAAATTTACTTCCTAACTCCCTATATTCAGCTTTTAGGACCGTATCCCGTTTTTTACCTATATCGTTGGTACCTATATGCACCACGACAACTGGCTGTTCACCCTCCCCCTCCAGAATGCCCTGCAGCTGCTCCGAGACATCCTTGACCCTTGCACCAGGGAGGCAACATACCATCCTGGAGTCTCGTTTGCGGCCGCAGAAACTCCTATCTATTCCCCTTACAATAGAATCCCCTATCGCTATAGCTCTCCCGCTCTTTTTCCTCTCGTCCTGTGCAGCAGAACCACCCATGGTGCCAGGAAGTTGGTTGCTGCTGCCTTCCCCCGATAAGCCATCCTCCTCAACAATATCCAAAGCGGTATATCTGTTTGAGAGGGGGATGGCCACAGGGGACCCCTGCACTACCTGCCCGGTGGTCACCCATTCCCTTCTTGCCTGTGCAGCCTTTACCTGCGGTGTGACCAACTCATTAAACGTGATATCCACAACGTCCTCAGCATCGCGAATGCTCCAGTATGTATCCATTCGCAGCTCCAGCTGCAGTTTACTACAGAACAGTGCTTGCTGGAAAGCTGTATCTTTAAAACGTACTTATATCCATGCTTACGTGTAATGATACTGGAGTTACAGCAACCAATTTCCACATTTTTTAGCCAGATTAGTATGTTCATTTGAGGGGGTTTGGGGAATATACCAGAACTATACAGAACAGTTGTTGAACTACATGGATGTAATTTAGAAAGGTTAGCTTAGAATTTTCTGCTTCAGAACTGACGCACACACACACGCACGGTGGGTTCAATCCCCACTACAGCCTTCAGCATATAAAACAAGTCAATAATCACTAAAAGCAAATTATTTACTCATTCATTTGCTGTTTGAGGGACCTTGTATGCAAATTGTCTGCTGCATAAAACAGTCATGATGTGGAGATGCTGGTGTTGGACTGGGGTGGACAAATGTGAGAAGTCGCACAACACCAGGTTATAGTCCAACAGTTTTATTTGAAATCACAAGCTTTCGGAGCGCTGCTCCTTCGTCAGGTGAAGTAAAGAGATGTATATAGGCACAGCATATATAGTCAGAGAACACTGCCAGATGATTACAGTTAATCTTTCTAACTGCCCTTTATCACACCTCGGCAGAGAGATAATCACGGCAATCAAAGGTGTGAATGGTGACCTCCAACCAACGCTATACACCAGATACATCGACGACATTTTCTTCCTTTGGACCCACGGCGAAGAATCACTGAAAAGACTACACGATATCAACAAGTTCCATCCCACCATCAAACTCACCATGGACTACTCCTCAGAATCGGTTTCATTCTTGGACACACGAATCTCCATCACTTCACCTCAGCACTTCACTCTACCGCAAGCCCACGGACAACCTCACGATGCTCCACTTCTCCAGCTTCCACCCTAACCACGTTAAAGAAGCCATCCCCTATGGACAAGCCCTGCGAATACATAGGATCTGCTCAGACGAGGAGGAACGCGATGGACACCTACAGACGCTGAAAGACGCCCTCCTAAGAACGGGATATGACGCTCGACTCGTCGATCGACAGTTCCGACGGGCCACAGCGAAAAATCGCATAGACCTCCTCAGAAGACGAACACAGGACACAACCAACAGAGTACCCTACGTCGTCCAGTACTTCCCCGGAGCGGAGAAACTACGCCATGTTCTTCGCAGCCTTCAACATGTCATCGATGACGACGAACACCTCGCTAAGGCCATCCCCACGCCTCCACTACTCGCCTTCAAACAGCCGCCTAACCTCAAACAGACCATCGTTTGCAGCAAATTACCCAGCTTTCAGGATAACAGCGACCACGACACCACACAACCCTGCCACAGCAACCTCTGCAAGACATGCCAGATCATCAACACAGATACCATCATCACACGTGAGGACACCACCCACCAGGTACATGGTACATACTCATGTGACTTGGCCAACGTTGTCTACCTCATACATTGCAGGAAAGGATGCCCCGGAGCATGGTACATCGGCGAGACCATGCAGACACTGCGACAACGTATGAACGGACACCGCGCAACAATCGCCAGGCAGGAGTGTTCCCTCCCAGTCGGGGAACACTTCAGCAGTCAAGGACATTCAGCCTCCGATCTTCGGGTAAGCGTTCTCCAAGGCGGCCTTCGAGACACACGACAACGCAAAATCGTCGAGCAGAAACTGATAGCCAAGTTCCGCACCCATGAGGACGGCCTCAACCGGGATCTTGGGTTCATGTCACGCTACATGTAACCCCACCTGACGTAGAGTCATCCAGACTCGAGTCGTCGTTGGCTTGTTCTCTCTACACAGATGCGGCCGGACCTGCTGTGATTTCCAGCAAAAAAAGTTTTTTGTTTTCCATACAGACCCCAGCATCTGCCACATTTGACCCCTTGTGACCCCACCTCATTGTCTTTGATGTAATGCTTTCCTGACTGACCTGTTTGGACACCATCCACACCTTTGATTGCCGTGATTATCTCTCTGCCGAGGTGTGATAAAGGGAAGTTAGAAAGATTAACTGTAATCATCTGGCAGTGTTCTCTGACTATATATGCTGTGTCTATATACATCTCTTCACTTCACCTGACAAAGGAGCAGCGCTCCGAAAGCTTGTGATTTCAAATAAAACTGTTGGGACTATAACCTGGTGTTGTGCGACTTCTCGCATAAAACAGTGACTGCACGGCATGTAAAGTGCTTTAGGACGTTCTGAGGAAGCAATAAAGCACTATATAAGTTCTTTCTTTAATGTGGATATTCTGCTGACCCCAGTAGAATTGTTGTTAAATTCTAATCAACAAACCACAAAGCCTTCCATGAACTTAATTTAAGCAAATAAATGAAAAGTGCAGAGAGACTTCACCTTGACCTGGAAGCTACATTTGCCACTGCGGACTGCTTCTTCATCAGTCTGCCACTGATGTGGTCGGCTCGATTCCGGAACATAGATGTCTTTCTTGCGCCTGAAGCTCTGTCGTAACTTGTTCATTTTTGACCACTCACTTTCTAAAAAAGGAAAAAAAATTGCATTTTAAATTGTGGCCCACTGAAAGTACTGGATTATTTCTTTTTCCGAACAGCAGTCATTCATTCTCCAGCACAAACCACGTCCCAATATGATGAACAGAAAATGAAGACATTTTTATATTAATCAATCAAAATCACTTACCATTAGGACTGTGCCAATTAGTCAAACAAAACAAATTACTCACCTAATCATTGAAATCAATTTAACCAATTGTTTTATTGCACAACCCTAGCCAACATGGCACATCCAGCTCTACACACACTGAATGTCATACATATTCCATTCTCAGCAAAGTGCAGAAGTTGTTGCAAATATTTTTTTCCAAAAAGACCAAAAAGGGATCTTTTCCCCCTCTTTCCTTGCTTGCATCTTCAGCATCTCTCACAGCATCCAGTCAACCTGCTCCCAATGCTGCCACACAGTGAGCGTTGGGAAGCAATTCAGTTGTGAAGGGCGTCCCAGCTGAATCTAATCTGTCCTCACCCAACACCCACAGAGAGCCACTCCTCAGCATGAGTCCTTGGAAAGCTATCGTGAGCACGAATCCTGGCTGATGTTGCCTGTCAATCGCTACACTGCCAACACTGCTCTGAGACAGTCTTTTAGGAGATGCGTGAATAGTAGGGGCACAAGTGTTGACTCGCTCCAATTATCCTTCCTTCCTGTGGAGGAAGCAACCTGGCCTCACTGTGTGTGGTAAATTACAACCACAGGCATAAATAAATACCAGTCTAAGGCACAACAAATTACTGCTCTACCACACTGTGCCATATCCACTGCTTTTTCCCTGAACTAAATTCAGCAGCAAGAGTAGTTGAGTATTAGCTGAAAAAAAATGGTGAACAAATGGATGATTTATACATGCAATGGGATGAGGCCTTGTTCCCTTAGATTATCATGCAAGTCCTTCTTTGGCTCAATACTATGAGAAACTTTGAGATACAGACTTGATTTAAAATAGTTTATGCTGCAAATGATAAATACCTCCCTCTGCTCAGGCAAAGTTCCCTTCCCCTTTGAAACTGATTTTACAGCCAGCCACAAAAAAATGACTCTCAATCACTCCATTCTTTCCAACTATAGCCCCATGTCTAACCTCCCTTTCCTCTAAGGTCCTGGAACATGTGATTGCTACTGTGTTTGTCCTCTGTGATTACGACCACGGCGGCGATCCCTTCTATTCATCCTCAAACTCAATTGCAGTCAGCACGACTGACCATTTAAGCCTCCTGGCTATGTGGCCCACTCCCCCCACCCCACCCTTTACTGCAAAAATCACCAAATCATGGCTCAGTCTCAAATAAAGTCCACCAATGTTGATAGTTGGGAAGCATTCAACTCCAGCTTGACCCACTATAAATACAGTACAAGAAAAAAAGTGAAATAAAATGAGCGTTATTTTTCCCCTAGCTTTTCCCGTCTCTGAAAAGTAGTGACTCTCAGAATTTCACGGCTTTTGGCAGTCATTTAGTAATTTAGCCAAATGGGGCATTCTTCATGTGTGAGACCACACAATGAGCGTTGGGAAGCAATTCAGCTGAATCTGATCAGTCCTCACTCAGCACCCACAGAGAGCCACTCCTCAGCATGAATCCTTGGAAAGCTATCGTGAGCATGAACCCTGGCTGTTTTTTCTTGCCAATCGCAGTGCCCAAATTATTCCGGACTGATATCAAGACCAAAAATCAAACCTGGCAACTGAATGGCTTACTATCCCAGGCAGTGCCTATACTTGACCAGTGCTACTTGCTCATCATTCAAAAAACAAATCAGTTTGCAAAGTAATTTTCCAAAATCTGTTTCCAGGAAAGCACATTAAATATTGCATGACTGCTCAGAAACAGATACAATTAGTTGCGCTACCTGGCATTTTTCCCATCGTGCAGCAACTGTAATGTTAGGTATGTGGAACGTTCCAAATCAACGTAGAGCTAAGCGGCACTGTTGCTGCTCAATTAATTGAAAACTGACAGCACAGCACAAGTTAGTTTTTCAGAAGTTTATCACCTAAACATAGAGCGAGGTTTTTAAGCTATCACACATTGTATATGTTTTGCATCAATCTACTGCAGATATTAAGCAATCGTTCAGTGTATGAAACCTTATTAAATACACTCACAAAAGTAAATAATATTGACTATCCATGCAATTTTCTGTATGTGAAACCGGTATCTGAAATTATCATTGTGATCACAAGGTTGACGTGTTCTGGGAGGTTTCATTACATGACCTCCTGCCTCCAACTGCCTCACCCCAAGCCCCAGAACAGGCATAACTAATAAATGAAAGTGTTCCAAAAAAGGGGGGAAAACCCCACTTTTATTTTAATGCCCCGATTGATTTTTCTCCCACCCTGCTTGCCACATTGTCTGGCAGATTAATCTTTAACTCCTGGAGACTCCAGGACAATCCTGGAGGGTTGGCAATAAGTGGGCCAGTGAAATACTTCAATGTCCAAGTCATAAAACCTCCACATTCACAATTGCATGATCTCATCTGGTGCCAATTCACCTGGGAGTAGTGCATGAAGTGGAGATCGAAGATCAAGCGGTACAGGTTCTATTAAAATAACTTTTTAAAAAAGGGCTATACACACAGCACAACATCAATGCAATGCGTCTGTGTGAAAGAATAGATAATTGAGTTGTCTCGTGAAAGCAGAAATTCAGTCTAAGGAAGTACATTTTGTACAAATTATTGCCCCATTTTTGCATAATTTTACAGCACAGAAATAGGCCATTCAGCCCAACAGATCTATGCTCCACACGAGCCTCCTCCCACCCTATTTCATATTGTCCAAGAAAATACCAGCCTCAAAATGTTGATTCATTTTTAAAATACACATCACTCTGAATAGTGCCATGGGATCCTTAAAGTCTACCTGAACAGTGAAAGAAGACAAAGTGAAAGAGTAAGGGAACCAAAGCAAGGGCTCCTTGGATGACAAGGGAGATAGAGAAGATGATGAAACAAAAAAAAGGGCGTATGATGCATGTCAGGTGAATTCTTCAAGGGAGAACCAGACCAAATACAATAAGTTGAGAGGGGATGTGAAGATGAAAATAAGATTGGCAAAGAGAGAATATGAGAGTAGAATGAATGGCGGTTAACATAAAAGGGAACCCAAAAATCTTCTACCGGCATGTAAACAGTAAACGGGTAGTAAGAGACGGGGTGGGGCCTATTAGAGACAAAGAAGGTGATATATGCTGAGAGGCGCAGGGCAAGGCTAGAATACTCTGAGTACTTTGCATCGGTGTTTACTAAGGAGGCGGATGCTGACAAAATATCAGTAGCAGTGGAAAAGGTAGAAGCAATGGAAGGAGTGTAAATTGATAGACAGGATGTACGAGAAAGGCTGGGTATGCTTAGAGTGGACAAATCGCCTGGTCCAGATGGCTTGCATCCCAGGTTGCTAAGGGAACTGGGGGAGGAGATAGCAGAAGGGCTTGCCATAATTTTCCAATCTTCCCTAGATGCAGGGGAGGTGCCTAAGGATTGGAAAGTGGCAAATGTGACACCATTGTTCAAGGGTTTAAGGACAATCCTAGTATCTACAGGCCGGGTAAAATTTTAAGGAAAAAATTAACGGGCACTTGGAGAGGTTTAAGCTAATTAAGGAGAGCCAACACGGATTTGTAAAAGGCAGATCGTGTTTGACTAATCTAATTGAATTTTTTGATGAAGTAACAGAGAGAATTGATGAAGGGAATGCAATGGATGTTGTCTACATGGATGTTCAGAAGGCGTTTGACAAAGTACCATATAGAAGGCTGGGTAACAAAATTGAGGCTGATGGAATAGGTGGGTCAGTGGCAGCTTGGATAAGGAATTGGTTTAAGGACAGAAAACAGCGAGTTGTGGTAAATGGCTGTTTTCAGACTGGAGGATGGTAGTCAGTGGTGTTCCCCAAGGGTCAGTGCTGGGGCCACTGCTTTTTTTGATATATGACCTGGATATTGGAATAGAGTAGAATTTCTAAATTTGCCGATGACACCAAACTTGGGGGTGTGGCAAAGTGATGATGATACCAATCGACTGCAACAGGACATAGAAAGGCTAGCAGAATGGGCAGACGGAATTTAATAGAGAAGTGTGAGGTGATGCATTTTGGCAGAAGGAACAGGGAGAGGCAATATACAGTTAATGGCACAAATTTAAAGAGGGACAGAGGAACCTGGGAGTTAATGTGCATTGGTCCCTGAAGGTGGCAGGACATATTGAGAGTGGTTAACAAAGCATATGGGATCTTGGGCTTCATAAATAGAGTTGAGTACAAAAGTGGAGGAGTTATGCTGAACCTTTTTAAAGCACTGGTTAGGCCACAACTGGAGTATTGCATCCAGTTCTGGTCACCACACTTTAGAAAGGATGTGAAGGCCCTTGAGAGGGTGCAGAGGAGATTTACCAGAATGGTTCCGGGGATGGGGGATCTTAGCTACAAGGACAGGTTGGAGAAGCTGGATTTGTTTTCATTAGCGCAAAGGAGGTTGAGGGGTGATTTGATAGAAGTGTACAAGATTATGACGGGTTTGGAGAGGCTAGACGGGGAAAGGCTGTTCCCACAAGTTGATGGTACAAGGACTAGGGGACACAGATTTACAGTTGTGGGCAAGAGATACAGGGGGGATGTGAGGAAAAACTTTTTTACGCAGCGAGTGGTGGTGACCTGGAATTCGTTGCCGACGGAAGTGGTGGAAGAGGAGACACTCAATGTTTTCAAGGGGATACTGGATAGGCACTTGAGGGAAATAAACTTGCAGGGCTACGGGGATAGAGCGGGGGAATGGGACTGACTGGATTGCTCTACAGAGAGCCAGCATGGACTCGATGGGCCGAATGGCCTCCTTCTGTGCCGTTATGACTATGAAAGAAGACAGATGGAGCTCAGCTTAATTTCTCATCTGAAGCACAGAAACTTCAACAAAGCATAGAAACTTCGACAATGAGTCCATAGAATCATAGAAATTTACGGCACAGAAGGAGGCCATTCAGCCCATCGTGCCCATGCAAGCATAAAAAGAGCTATCAAACCTAATCCCACTTTCCAGCTCATGGTCCTTAGCCTTGTAGGTTACGGAACTTCAAGTGCAAATGGTCGAGCAAGACACTCAGTTGACAAAAAGACGGTTCACCACCTTCTTGAGGGCAATTAGGGATGGGCAATAAATACTGGCCTTGCCAGTGACGTCCACATTCCATGAACAGATTAAAAAAAATCCAAGTGCTTTTTAATTGGGATGAGGGTTTCTGCCTCTACCACCCTTTCAGGCAAAGAGTTCCAGACCCCCACCACCCTTTGGGTGAAAAAAGTTCTCAACTCCCCTCTAATCCTTCCACCAATTACTTTAAATCTATGCCCCCTGGTTATTGACCTCTCTGCAAAGGGAAATAGGTCCTTCCAGCCACTCTATTTAGGCCCCTCAATTTTATACACGTTAATCAAATCTCCCCTCAGCCTCCTCTGTTCCAAAGAAAACAACCCCAGCCTATCCAATCTTTCCTCAGATAAAATTCTCCAGTCCTGGCAACATCCTCGTAAATCTCCTCTGTACCACAACCACATCTTTCCTGTAATGTGGTGACCAGTACTGTCCGCAGAGGCCTAACTAGTGTTTTATACAGTTCAAGCATAACGTCCCTGCTCTTATATTCTATGCCTCAGCTAATAAAGGAAAGTATCCTGTATGCCTTCTAAACCACCTTATTTACCTGTCCTGCTACCTTCAGGGATCTGTGGACATGCACTCCAAGGTCCCTCTGCACTTCTCAGTGTCTTATCATTTAATGTGTATTCCCTTGCCTTGCCCCAAATGCATTACCTCACACTTCTCCAGATTGAATTCCA
This sequence comes from Squalus acanthias, assembly GCA_030390025.1. NCBI lineage: Eukaryota > Metazoa > Chordata > Chondrichthyes > Squaliformes > Squalidae > Squalus > Squalus acanthias. Next base: position 95,808,012 of record CM059425.1, on the reverse strand, counting down.
TTTGCTCCTTATCTGCCCACCTGACCAGTCCATTGATATTTTCCTGGAGTCGACAGCTTTCTTCCTCACTATCAACCACACGGGCAATTTTTGTATCATCTGCAAATTTCTTAATCATGCCCCCTACTTTGAAGTCTAAATCATTGATATATGCCACAAAAAGCAAAGGAACTAGTACTGAGCCCTGTGGAACCCCACTGGAACAACCTTCCAGTCACAAAAACACCCGTCGACCCTTTGTTTCCTGCCACTGAGCCAATTTTCGATCCAACTTTGTCACTTTCCTTTGGATCCCACAGGCTTTTACTTTTCTGACCAGTCTACCATGTGGGACCTTGTCAAAATCCTTGCTAAAATCCATGTAAACTACAAACACGCTACCCTCATCAACCCTCCTTGTTACCTCCTCAAAAAATGCAATCAAGTTAGTCAGACACGACTTTCCCTTAACAAATCCTTGTTGACTGTCCTCAATTAATCCGTGCCTTTCTAAATGACAATTAATACCATCCCTTAGAATTTTTTCTAATAATTTGCCCACCACCGAGTTTAGGCTGACTGGTCTGTAATTACTCGGTCTATCCCTTTCTCCCTTTTTAAATAACCGACTTCTCCGTGGGGATCCACCATGGGAATCTTTAAGTCAGGTCTCCCAGTCTGCTGGCTGCTTCAGTACAACTTCACATATCCTGTATCAGCTCCCTAGGAAACAGTTAGGGGCATGACCACAGAAACGCCCACGAGCCATCCAACCCCAGGAAATCACACTATAGCTGGGATACAGATTTCTATCAAATGGAGGCTTTCGGGGGTAGGGGAGGGAGCGAACGCTGAACAAGTACCCTTCCCCCAACTTTATTTTGATCTTTAAGTACAAGAAGCAAAATTAACAGAAATGCTCAAGAGATAAACTTGGCTGCATGGCAAGATGAAGATAGCACAGGATTAATATGAAAGAAGGATGACGATGTGGAGGAAATTACGAGAAAATAACACGTTATATAGCATAATGAATCTTCACACAATGCCTACATACAGCAGTCACAACACTTCAGAAAGTGCAGTGACTGTTGTGTAGGCATTGCATTTATGTAGGCAAATGAGATAGTCATTCTGTGCCAGCAACATCACAGAACCAGGAACAAGATGAATGGCCTGCTCATTTTTTGGTGGTATTGATTGAGGGGGGAATGTTAGTTATGACAAGAGAACTTTAATCTTCTTCAAACAGTGCTGTGCCATCTTAAAACACCCATATGAATCACTGCAGCAGGCATACGGGGTGGGGCCTTATCTTAGAGTTTCATTTGAAGGAGGGCACCTTGGACAGTGAACCTGTTATCTTCTACCAAGTTCCCAACTGCCTGCAGCCAAGAGAGCATCTGGGCAAGTACCTATCAGACCACAAAGTCACTCTAAGCTAACTACCAAGTACACAACAGCAGGTTGGATAAATTTTAGCTCTGGTCTGTGGGAAGCCACTGCTTACAACCTCCCTACAGCAGCGCAGCCGAGATCAACAGGCTTTCAAAAGGGAGTTCGACAAGTACCTGAAGGAAAAAAATTTGCAGGGCTACAGGGAAAAGGCGGGGGAGGGGAACTAGCTGAAGTGCTCTTGCAGAGAGCCGGCACTGGCTCGACGGGCCAAATGACCTTCTTCCGTGCTGTAACCATTCTAACAAAGCAAACGTGTGCACGTCAGTGCCGTTCCAGAGAGTCAAGGAATACCAGGGCAAGGAAGGGGTTGAAAATAGCCATTCTTGAGCAATTTAAGAACAATCTGAACACCTAGATTAGATTATAGCCTTGTAAATAAATTTCCAGACAATATATATGCTGGTTTAATTTATGCAGGGATTTGTGTGTGTCAGCAGCTATCGGCGTGGTCATCTACTGCATGCACTACGTATCCTTTATGGTCAAGAGGATTAATGATTGCTGTTACTACTCCAGATTTTAGAAATATGTAATTGATTTATATAATATTCAACGACAATAAAATTTAATCCAGAGTATTGCTTTATGAATCATCCTCAAAACCACATGACTTTTTATGGAGTGCCTAAAGTTCAGTAATTCTACATGGGCTTAAATCACTGAAATTAAAAGCAGAAACCTTCAAAGGTAGGTGCTTCTTATTGATAAAAATACCCAAAAAAATGAACCAGTGTGAGCCAAGGAGGAGACATACTGAGCTTTATCAATCCAGCTACATAAATAGCATCAAATGCTTTAAAAGAAAATAGAATTCGTTTCTTAGCCAATATCCATTAAAAAAAAAATCCCCAACTTTTATCAAACTTTCAAGTCACTTTTCACAACTGGATTGTTAATTGAAAACGGTGTTTCCTTCGGTCTATGACAGCCCAGAAGTAAAAGCCCTCGTGCTTTCCAAATAACATTTTATGTGCTTCAAAACAAATTATGATGCAATTCTTCATTTGTACTCCTACCTGACAAAATTATCCTCGCTGAAACTATGCCATCAATCCAACTAGCACTGACTACTGCAACCACATTAGGGTGAACAGAATAGCCACAGACAAAAGAATTATTCCACACACCATTGAGAGTGGTCCTCATGCATTCAACCAGAACAGTGCACCAATTTTAGAAGTACATACGTGCACAACCTACTTTTGAAACAATCTCTTGCAAACCCTAACCCTCAACCAGTACAACTAAAATCGAAGTTCACTGTACTGTTGTCAGCTCAACTGACCTTTTAACCCTGTTGTCAGAATTAGGATTCCATTATAATTAGGGTGGAGAGCATTTTACAGACATGTAATATGTACTCCATACTCAATATGTGTAACAGATTACAAGCTCCAGTAGCTCACTCTGCACAGAGTGGGATTAAACGGAGTGGACTTGAACAGAGTGTTTTAGTTGGGAATTTGGAGAAGAGGGGGAAGGAGTTGTTGCTTTTTGCCTACACTACTTGTAGTGCTGTGTGTTACAGGTAGATATTTAATTTCAGTACCCTTAACTTAATCCAGATCAAGTAAGTAGTCAAGAAACTACACTGTAAACTAAGTTACCTAATTACAAATTTAATTAAATAAAACAAGGTCATATAGGGATGGCAGTGCAGGTGGTGTGCCGCAACTGCAGCACGTGGGAGTTTGTGGAGAGTATTGTGATCCCGGACAACCACGTTTGCATTAAGTGCCTGCATCTTGAGGAACTTCAGCTCAGAGTTTGAGAGCTGGAGTCTGAGGTACAGACATTGCAGGGCATCAGGGATGGGGAGTTACCTGGACACTTTGATCCAGGAGGCAGTCACACCCCTTAGGTTTGGTAGTGGTACAGGTCTGGTTAGCGGTCAGGAACAGGAGGGTGTGACTGCAACTCAGGCAGGTAAGGGGACCCCAGGGGCAGTGCTGGAGGAGCCTCAATCTTTGCCCTTGTCCAACAGGTATGAGGTTCTTGCGGCCTGTGTGGATGAGGGAAAAGCCTGCAGGATGGATGAGCAAGCTGACCATGGCACCATGGTGCAGGAGGCCATTCAAGTGAGGGGAGTGAAAGGGAATGTAGTTGTTGTAGGGGACAGTATAGTCAGGGGGATAGATACTGTTCTCTGCAGCCGCAACCGAGAGTTCCAAAGGTTGTGTTGCCTGCCCGGTGCCAGGGTTAAAGACATCTTCTCGCGGCTGGAGAAGAACTTGGAGTGGGAGGGGGAGGATCCAGTTGTCATGGCCCACGTAGGAACCAACGACATAGGTAGAACTAGGAATGAGGTTCTGCTGAGGGAGTTTGAGGAGCTAGGATCCAAATTAAAATGCAGAGCCTCAAAAGGTAATAATCTCTGATTGTTACCTGAGCCACGTGCAAATTGGCTTAGGGACAAACAGATTAGGGGTTCAAATGCGTAGCTCAAAGAATGGTGTGGGAGGAAGGGGTTTCAGTTCATGGGGCACTGGCACCAGTACTGGGGAAAGAGGGAGCTGTTCCGTTGGGACGGGCTCCACTTAAACCGGGTTGGGACCAGTGTCCTGGCAAAACGAATAACTAGGGCAGTAGACAGGGCTTTAAACTAAAAAGGGGGGTGGGAGGATTCAGGAAAGTCAATTTAAAAAACAGCAAGAGAAATGTCAAGGATCTAGAGCAGAGTAGAGTTCTGGATAAAAATAAGCAGAGTGGGTCAGGAAGGGACAGAGAGTAACAAAGGTCATAAGGCATCAGTGACTAAGTTGACATCAGGGGAAAATAGAAATAAGTCAAAGCTAAAGGCACTAAATCTGAAAGCGCGAAGCATTCGCAACAAAATAGATGAATTAATAGCACAGATAGAAATGAACAGGTTTGATCTAATAGTGATAACGGTGACGTGGTTGCAAAGTGGCCAAGGTTGGGAACTGAATATTCCAGGATACTTAACTTTTAGAAGAGATAGGCAAAATGGAAAAGGAGGGGTAGCCCTGATAATAAAGGATGGAGATAAAGAAAGTAGAGAGAAAGGGACTTAGCTCCGAAAATCAAGTAGTAGAATCAGTTTGGGTGGAGCTAAGAAACAACAAGGAGCAGAAAACATTGGTGGGAGTTGTTTTCGGCCCCCAAACAGTAGTTGTAATGTAGGGCAGACTATAAATCAGGAACGCATGTAACAAGGGTAATACAGTAATCATGGGGGACTTTAATCTACATATAGACTGGGCAAACCAAATTTGCAGTAATAGTGTGGAGGACGAATTCATGGAATGTATGCAAGATAGTTTTCTAGATCAGTATGCTGAGGAACCAACTAGGGAACAGGCTGTTTTAGATCTAGTATTGTGCAATGAGAAAGGGTTAATTAATAACCTTGTAGTAAAGGGGCCTTTAGGGAAGGGACACCATAATATGATAGAATTTTATACTGAGTTTGAAAGTGATTTAGTTAAATCCGAAACTAGGGTCTTAAATCTAAACAAAGCAAACTACGTAGGTATGAGGGGCGAGTTGGCTACGGTAGATTGGGAAACTACATTAAAAGGTATGACGGCAGACAAGCAATGGCTAGCATTTAAAGAATTAATACATAATTTACAACAAATATACATTCCTTTAAGGCACAAAAACCCCACAGGAAAAGTGGTCCAACTGTGGCTAACAAGAGAAGTTAAAGACAGTATTAGATCAAAGGAAGAGGCTTATAATGTTGCCAAAAAAATAGTAAGCCTGAGGATTGGGAGGATTTTAGAATTCAGCAAAGGAGGACCAAGAAATTGATAAAGAAAGGGAAAATAGAATGAGAGTAAACTAGCGAGAGACATAAAAAGACTGTAGAAGCTGCTACAGGTATGTAAAAAGGAAAAGATTAGCGAAAGTAAATGTGGGTCCCTTACAGGCTGAGACAGGAGAAATTATAATGGGGAATAAGGAAATGGCAGAGAAATTAAACAAATACTTTGTGTCGGTCTTAACGGAAGACGCAAAAAACTTCCAGGAAATAGTGCAGAACCAAGGGTCTAGCGAGAATGAAGAACTGAAAGAAATTAGTATTAGTAAAAAAAAGTACTGTAGAAATGAATGGGACTGAAAGCCGATAAATCTCCTGGACCTGATGGCCTACATCCTAGGATTTTGAAAGAGGTGGCTATAGAGATAGTGGATACACTGGTTGTCATTTTCCAAAATTCCACAGATTCTTGAACGGTTCCCGCGGATTGGAAGGTGGCAAATGTAACCCCACTATTTAAGAAACGAAATAAGGCCGGGGGGGGGGGGGGGGGGTGTCCTGGTGGAGAGAAATCTAGAATGCTAAAGAGAAAAGACAAGGAAGCAGTGCAGGAAAGTGATTGGGGTAAGGATAACCAGATTGTGTCAGGAAGGGACAGAGCGTACAAACAAAGGAGTGCACTAACAAATAGGGTCCGGGTAAGAAAAAATGGTAAGACAAATATGGCCATAGTACAAACAAATGTTAAGATGCCTAGAAATGTTAAGACAAATCTAAAGACATTGTATCTGAATGCACAAAGCATTCGTAATAAGGTAGACAAATTAACAGTGCAAATAGATGTAAACAGATACGATATAATTGCGACTACGGAGACATGGCTGCAGGGTGACCAAGGCTGGGAGCTGTATATTCAAGGATATTCAATATTTAGGAAAGACAAGCAAAAAGGAAAAGGAAATGGGGTGGCGTTGTTAGTAAAGGATGAAATCAGAGCAATAGTGAAAAAGGATATTGGCTCAGAAAATAAAAATGTAGAATCAGTCTGGGTGGAGCTCAGAAGCACCATGGGGCAGAAAACATTGGTGGGAGTTGTCTATAGGCCTCCAAATAGCAGTGGTAATGTAGGGGATGGCATCAAACAGGAAATTAGAGATGCATATAACAAGGGTACTACGGTAATCATGGGTGACTTTAATCTACATATAGACTGGCCAAACCAAATTAGCAATAATACTGTGGAGGATGAATTCCTGGGGTGTGTACGAGATGGTTTTTTAAACCAGTACGTTGAGGAGCCAACTCGGGAACAGGCTATCCAAGATTGGGTATTGTGCAATGAGAAGGGGTTAATTAATAATCTTGTTGTGCGGGGTCCTTTAGGGAAGATTGACTATAATATGATAGAATTCTTCATTAAAATGGAAAGGGAAGCAGTCCAATCCAAAACTAGGGTCCTAAATCTAAAAGGAAACTACGAAGGTATGAGGAGTGAGTTGGCTATGATAGATTGGGGAGCTTCATTAAAAGGCATGACTGTGGTTAGGCAATAGCTAACATTTAAAGAACGAATGCATGAATTGCAACAGTTATACATTCCTTTCTGGCACAAAAACACAAAAGGAAAAGCGGCCCAATCATGGCTAACAAAAGAAATTAAGGATAGTATTAGATCCAAAGAGGAGTCATATAAAGTTGCCAGAAAAAGTAGCAAGCCTGAGGATTGGGAGCAGTTTAGAATTCAGCAAAAAAGGACCAAAAGATTGATTGCGGGGAGAAAATTAGAGTATGAGAGTAAACTTGCAAGGAACATAAAAGCAACTGTAAAAGCTTCTACAAGTATGTAAAAAGAAAAAGATTAGTGAAGACAAATGTAGGTCCCTTACAGTCAGAAACGGGAGAATTTATAATGGGGAACAAGGAAATGGCAGAGCAATTAAACAAATACTTCGGTCTGTCTTCACGGAAGAGGACACAATAACTTCCCAGAAATGCTAGGGAACCAAGGGTCTAGTGAGAAGGAGGAATTAAAGGAAATTAGTATTAGTAAAAAAGAGTGCTGGAGAAATTAATGGGACTGAAAGCTGATAAATCCCCAGGGCTTGATAATCTGCATCCCAGAGTACTAAAAGAGGTAGCCATGGAAATAGTGGATGCATTGGTTGTCATCTTCCAAAATTCTATAGATTATGGAACAGTTCCTGCAGATTGGAGGGTGGCAAATGTAACCCCACTATTTAAAAAAGGAGGGAGAGAGAAAACAGGGAACTACAGACCGGTTAGCCTAACATCAGTAGTAGGGAAAATGCTAGAGTCTATCATAAAGGATGTGATAACAGGACACTTTGAAAATTTCAACAGGATTAGACAGACAAAGTCAACATGGATTTATGAAAGGGAAATCGTGTTTGACAAACCTACTGGAGTTTAAGGTTGTAACTGGTAGAATAGATAAGGAAGAACCAGTGGCTGTGGTGTATTTGGATTTTCAGAAGGCCTTTGATAAAGTCCCACATAAGAGGTTAGTGTGCAAAATTAAAGCACATGGGATTGGGGGTAATATACTGGCATGGATTGAAAATTGGTTAACAGACAAGAAACAGATTAGGAATGGGTCTTTTTCGGGGTGACAGGCGGTGATTAGTGGGGCACAGCAGGGATCAGTGCTTGGGCCCCAGCTATTCATAATATGTATCAATGATTTGGATGAGGGAACCAAATGTAATATTTCCAAGTTTGCAGATGACATGAAACTTGGTGGGACTGAGTTGTGAGGAGGATGCAAAGAGGCTTCAAGACGATTTAGACAAGTTGAGTGAGTGGGCAAATACATGGCAGATGCAGTATAACGTGGATAAATGCGAAGTTATTCACTTTGGTAGGAAAAACAGAAAGGCAGAGTATTATTTAAATGGTGATAGATTGGGAAATGTTGATGTACAGAGGGACCTGGGTGTCCTTGTACACCAGTCACTGAAAGCAAACATGCAGATGCAGCAAGCAGTTAGGAAGGCAAATGGTATGTTGGCCTTCATTGCAAGAGGATTTGAGTACAGGAGCAAGGATGTCTTACTACAGGGCCTTGGTGAGACCACACCTGGAGTACTGTGTGCAGTTTTGGTCTCCTTACCGAAGAAAGGATATACTTGCCATCGAGGGAGTGCAGCAAAGGTTCACCAGACTGATTCCTGGGATGGCAGGACTGTCGTATGAGGAGAGATTGGGTCGACTAGGCCTGTATTCACTAGAGTTTAGAAGAATGAGAGTGGATCTCATTGAAACGTATAGCATTCTGACAGGGCTAGACAGACTGGATGTTTCCCCTGGCTGGGGGGTCGAGAACGAGGGGTCACAGTCTCAGGGTAGGACATTTAGGACTGAGATGAGGAGAAATTTCTTCACTCAGAGGGTGGTGAACCTGTGGAATTCTCTACCACAGAAGGTTGTGGAGACCAAGTCACTGAATATATTTAAGAAGGAGATAGATAGATTTCTAGACACAAAAGGCATCAAGGGGTATGGGGAGAGAGCGGGAATATGGTATTGAGATAGAGGATCAGCCACGATCATATTGAATGGTGGAGCAGGCTCGAAGGGCCGAATGGCCTACTGCTGCTCCTGCTCCTATGTTTCTAAAGCAGGGAGAGAGAAAACGGGGAACTACAGACCAGTTAGCCTGACATTAGTAGGGAAAATGCTAGAATTTATTATTAAGGACGTGGTAACAGGGCACTTAGAAAATAATAGGATTGGGCAGAGTCAACATGGATTTATGAAAGGGAAATTGTGTTTGACAAATCTGTTAGAATTTTTTGAGGTTGTAACTAGCAGAATAGATAAGGGGGAACCAGTGGATGTGGTGTATTTGGATTTTCAGAAGGCATTCGATAAGGTGCCACACAAGAGATTATTAAACAAAATTAGGGCTCATGGGATTGGGGGTAATATACTAGCATGGATTGAGGATTGGTTAACGGACAGAAAACAGAGTAAGAATCAACGGGTCTATTTCGGGCTGGCAGGCTGTAACTAGTGGGGTACCGCAAGGATCAGTGCTTGGGCCTCAGCTATTCACAACCTACATCAATGATTTAAATGAGGGGACCAAATGTAATATATCCAAATTTGCAGATGATACAAAGCTGGGTGGGAATGTAAGTTGCGAGGAGGATGCAAGGTGGCTTCAAGGGGATATAGACAGGCTAAGTGAGTTGGTTTTTTTTATTCGTTTATGGGATGTGGGCCTCACTGGCAAGGCCAGCATTTATTGCCCATCCTAATTGCCCTCGAGAAGGTGGTGGTGAGCCGCCTTCTTGAACCGCTGCAGTCCGTGTGGTGATGGTACTCCCACAGTGCTGTTAGGGAGGGAGTTCCAGGATTTTGACCCAGCTACGATGAAGGATCGGCGATATACTTCTAAGTCAAGATGGTGTGCGACTTGCAGGGGAACTTGGAGGTGGTGGTGTTCCCATGCGCCTGCTTCGCTTGTCCTTCTAGGTGGAAGAGGTCGCGGATTTGGGAGGAGCTGCCGAAGAAGCCTTGGCGAGTTGCTGCAGTGCATCTTGTAGACGGTACACACTGCAGCCACGGTATGCCGGTGGTGGAGGGAGTGAATGTTTAAGGTGGTGGATGGTTGGGCCTAGGAAACTGCCCCAAGGAACTCCTGCAGCGATGTCCTGGGGCTGATGATTGACCTTCAACCACCACAACCATCTTCCTTTGTGTTAGGTATGACTCCAGCCAGTGGAGCGTGTTCCCCGCGCCCCCCCCCGATTCCCATTGACTTCAGTTTTACTAGGGCTCCTTGATGCCACACTTGGTCAAATGCTGCCTTGTCAGGGGCAGTCACCCTCACCTCACCTCTGGAATTCAGCTCCTTTGTCCATGTTTGGATCAAGGCTGTAATGAGGTCGGGACCCGAGTGGTCTTGACGGAACCCAAACTGGGCATCAGTTAGCAGGTTTTTGGTGAGCAAGTGCCGCTTGATAGCACTGTCGCTGACACCTTCCATCACTTTGCTGATGATTGAGAGTAGACTTATGGGGCGGGTTGGATTTGTCCTGCTTTTTGTCGACAGGACATACCTGGGCAGTTTTCCACATTGTCGGATAGATGCCAGTGTTGTAGCTTTACTGGAACATCTTGGCTAGAGGCGCGGCTAGTTCTGGAGCACAAGTCTTCAGGACGATAGCCGGGATGTTGTCAAGGCCCATAGCCTTTGGTGTATCCAGTGCGTTCAGCCGTTTCTTGATATCACGTGGAGTGAATCGAATTGGCTGAAGACTGGCTTCGGTGATGGTGGGGACCTCAGGAGTAGGCCAATATGGATCATCCACTCGGCACTTCTGGCTGAAGATGGTTGCAAATGCCTTGTCTTTTGCACTCACGTGCTGGGATCCACCATCATTGAGGATGGGGATATTCATGGAGCCTCCTCCTCCCGTTAGTTGTTTAATGGTTCACCACCATTCACGACTGGATGTGGCAGGACTGCAGAGCTTTGATCTGATCCATTGATTGTGCGATCGCTTAGCCCTGTCTATAGCATGCTGCTTCCGCTTTTTAGCATGCATGTAGTCCTATGATGCAGCTTCCCCAGGTTGGTATCTCATTTTTAGGTACGCCTGGTGCTGCGCCTAGCATGCTCTTCTACACTCCTTATTGAACCAGGGTTGGTCCCCTGGCTTGATGGTAATGGTAGAGTGAGGGATATGCCGGGCCATGAGGTTACAGATTGTGGTGGAATACAATTCTGCTGCCGATGGCCCACTGTGCCTCATGGATGCCTGGTTTTGACCTGCTAGATCTGTTCTGAATCTATCCCATTTAGCACGGTGGTAGTGCCACACAACACGATGGAGGGTGTCCTCAGTGTGAAGACGGGACTTCGTCTCCACAATGACAGTATTGGTAGCAGTGACCACCGCACACAGTCATTGACAGATGCATCTGCGAGGTCAAGTAGGTTTTTCCCCCTCGTGTTGGTTCTCTCACCACCTGTCACAGGCCCAGACTGGCAGTTATGTCCTTCAGGACTCCGCCAGCTCGGTCAGTAGTGGTGCTACCGAGCCACTCTTGGACATTGAAGTCCCCCACCCAGAGTACATTCTGTGCCCTTGCTACTCTCAGTGCTTCTTCCAAGTGGTGTTCAACATGGAGGAGTACTGATTCAACAGCTGAGGGAGGGCAGTCGGTGATAATCAGCAGGAGGTTTCCTTGCCTATGCTTGACCTGAAGCCATGAGACTTCATGGGGTCCGGAGTCAATGTTGAGGACTCCCAGGGCCACTCCTTTCCAACTATATACCACTGTGCCACCACCCCTGGTGGGTCTGTCCTGCCGGTGGGACAGGACATACAATGGGATGGTGATGGAGGAGTTTGGAACTTTGGCTGAAAGGTATGACTATGTATGAGTATGAGTATGGCTGTTGCTTGACTAGTCTGTAGGACAGCTCTCCCAATTTTGGCACAAGTCCCCAGATGTTGGTGAGGAGGACTTTGAAAGGTCGATTGGGCTGGGTGTGCTATTGCTGTGTTCGTAGCCGGTGCCGAGGTCGATGCCGGGTGGTCCGTCCGGTTTCATTCTTATGTTTCGTAGCAGTTAGTTACAACTGAGTGACTTGCTAGGCCACTTCAGAGGGCAGTTAAGAGTCAACCACATTGCTGTGGGTCTGGAGTCACATATAGGCCAGACCAGGTAAGGATGGCAGATTTCCTTCCCTAAAAAGGACATTAGTGAACCAGATGGGTTTTTATGACAATCCGATAGTTTCATGAAATTAATTCCATTACTGAAATTAGCTTTTTATTCCAGATTTATTTAATTAACTGAATTTAAATTACCCAGCTGCCGTGGTGGGATTTGAACTCATGTCTCTGGATCATTAGTCCAGGCCTCTGGATTACTAGCCCAGTGACATTACCACTACGCTACCGTTCCCAGTGGGCAAGAACATGGCATATAAAATATAATGTGGAGAAATGTGAAGTTATCCACTTTGGTAGGAAAAATAGAAAAGCAGAGTACTTTTTAAATGGAAACTGGGAAATGTTGGTGTTCAGAGGATCCTGGGTGTCCTTGTACACTAATCACTGAAAGTTAACATGCAGCTACAGTAAGCAATTAGGAAAGCAAATGGTATGTTGGCCTTTATTACAAGAGGATTTGAGTACAAGAGTAAAGACATCTTACTGCAATTATATCGGGCCCGGGTGAGACCGCACCTGGAGTATTGTGTAAATTTTAGTCTCCTTACCCAAGGAAGGATAGACTTGCCATCGAGGGAGTGCAACAAAGCTTCACCAGACTGGTTCCTGGGATGAGGGGATTGTCCTGTGACGAAAGATTGAGTAGACTGGTCTATATTCTGTAGAGTTTAGAAGAATGAGAGGTGATCTCATTGAATCATACAATATTCTTACAGGGCTTGACAGGGTAGATGCAGGGAGGATGTTTCCCCTGGCTGGGGAGTCTAGAACCAGGGGTCATAATCTCAGAATAAGGGGTCGGCCATTTAGGACTGAGATGAGGAGAAGTTTCTTCACTCAGAAGGTGGTGAATCCTTGGAATTCTCTATCCCAGAGGGCTGTGGAGGTTCAGTCGTTGAGTATATTCAAGATAGATAGATTTTTGAATATTAAGGGAATCAGGGGATATGGGGATAGTGCAGGAAAGTGGAGTTGAGGTAGAAGATCAGCCATGATCTTTTTGAATGGCGGAGCAGGCTTGAAGGGCCAAATAGCCAACTCCTGCTCCTATTTCTTATGTTCACTCCTTTGAGACCGGAAGAGTTCATAAAGTGACTATGATATTACAATACGACAATTCAAATTTCCACAGCAAATCACTTTAGTTCTGAATGCTACAATCTGATTAAACCCAATTATCTCCACAAAGATCTTGAAATTTATGGTCAACTCCTTAAAACTGTGAACCACCAAAGTCAGCACACTACAGATCTAGGCCGACTCATACAGCCTCTTTCTCTGCTTAGTGCAGGGAGCATTCCTTCGACCCTCCATACCAATGGACAGCATCAACATGAAGAGCACTTTCCATCAGCTTCATACAGCTGAATAAAGTTCCATGGGACAGGCAACTCCATTTAGTATCCTACTTTATGAAGTCACTGTTAAGTGATAATTTACTTAAAATGTTTATTTGTTCCTTCCAATGTTTTGTTGAATAAACAGAAAGTTTGATTGCAAATGTTTTATTCTTGATCTAAAGCAGCACATTATTGGTTTAAACCGAATTTGTGATCTTAATTCAGTTTTAAAAAATCATAAACCTTAAAGTTGAATACAATAAAGCAGAAAGATACATTTCATATTAGCATTGTAAAAATCATGAAGGACTGAACAGTGAAGGGGTCGAGAGAAGTGGTGGTGAGGTAGAGCTGGGTGTCGTCAGTGTACACGATAGAACCGGATGTTTTGTTTTTGGATGTTGTTGTCAAGGGGCAGCATGTAGAAATAGAAGGGGCCAAGGACAGATCCTTGGGGGATTTCGGGGATAATTGTGCGGAAGCGGAAAGAGAAGCCATTGCAGGTGATTAGGGCCGTTTCAGTACAATGGCAGGGCGAAACCCAATTGGAAGGATTCAAATCTGGAGGTCCGGGAAAAATAGGCACGGATTTGGGAAGCGGCAACACGTTCCAGGACTTGAAAGAAAAGGAAGGTTGAAGATGGGGCGGAAGTTAGCAAGGACATGAAGGGAAATGGAGAAACTCGAGAAAAATGCAAGGTTAGAGCTAGGACAGTGGGGAACCTTCGGGGAAGTTTGGCCCGGTGGTCTCAGGGGAGGAAGGGAAAGGGCAGATGCAGCTGAATGTATGGTCTCAATCTTAGATGTCCATGAGCTCCTCGCACTTGTTGTTGGAGGCGAGGGTGGAGGAGGCAGGGGAAAGTGTTTTAAGAAGACGGTTTGTAGTGAAGAGAAGCCGGGGGTTATCTTTGAATTCCAGGATAAGCCTGGAATAGTGAGCAGTTGTGGCAGAGGAGAGCAGGACCTGACAGTGTCAAATCTGGCGATGAATGACTAACCCACTTGTCCGCCATAAACATTCAAGTCTGTATCCCTTGGATTTAAGGGAGCGGAGAAATGAGGGCCATACCAGGGAGATCAACCAGGGTGAGAGTAATGGTTCTAATGGGGATTAGGGCATCAAAGGTGGAGGGAGGAGTGACTTCAGTTACGTGGAGAGACTTGAGAAGCTGGGGGCTGTTCTCCTTAGAGCAGAGAAGGTTTAGAGGAGATTTGATAGAGGTGTTCAAAATCATCAACGGCTTTGATAGAGTAAATAAGGCAAAACTGTTTCCAGTAGCAGAAGGGTCGGTAACCAGAGGACACAGATTTAAAGATAATTAGCAAAAGAACCAGAGGCGACATGTGAAAAAAAAATTTACACAGCAAATTGTTTATGATCAAGAATGCACTGCCTGAAAGGGTGGTGCAAGCAAATTCAATAGCAACCTTCAAAAGGGAATTGGATAAATACTTGAAGGGAAAAAATCTGCAGGACTATGGGGAAAGAGCAGGGGAGTGGGATTAATTAGATAACTCTTCCCAAGAGCCGGCACAGGCACAATGAGCCAAATGGTCTCCTTCTGTGCTGTATTATTGTATGATTCCATGTGATGACTTCTCAAGCTGCTTTATTCCAAAGTAAGCAAAACGTACAGAACACTGAATATGCCAAGAGTCACTTGATATTACCATTAAAACTTCTGTTTATGTACCTTTACAAAAATAAACACACATATGCTAGCCCGCTTCAGTGGGCCCTTTACTTAACATAAAAAGCACAAACTCTTCCTGACCAGGGTAGAGGCTCTCCCCTTGAAGTCAACTTATGTCTGGCTGATTTTTTTGATGTCTCTGTCTTGATTCTAAAAAGGCTTTCTTCAAAGGGATCGAGAGAGTTTGGAAACACAACGATGCATGATGGCTTCCTGAATGACATGTTGCTAATGAATTGTACGTTGTTTGTGTACCATTATCACTTCTGTCATTTAATCATCTCCTGTACTCCACCTAATCACAGACCATTCTGTTATCAGAGTGATTATTGTACCAACAAATTTGAGTCGTTCTGCGCATGCGCACCTGTATGAGGACAGAACCTAGCCCTCTGGGTCGAGCCTAAACACCATCTTGCCCCTCCACCGGAGCTGTGCACGCACACCCGATGTTGCGGTAGCGCATGCACATAGCCGCAGGGCTGCGGCCTGAAAAACTTTTTCTCCCTGTTGCCAGCCGTTTTTGCATGGATAAGATCAGGCGATCAGAGCGGGGAAGAGGACAGGGATCGGAGGTGGGTGAAAAAAAGACAGGAACTCGTGGGGAATAAAAGGTCAGGTGCTGGGGGGAGAAGGGATAAACGGTCAGGAGCTGGGGGGTGGGGAGAACAGGTCAGGAGCTTGGGTGGGGGAAAAGAGAGAAAAGTCAGGAACTCGAACTGCAATGATTTGATTTCTCGAAACACCCGGCAGGTGTGCGACAAGTGACATCATTGGACAGGACCAAATCCAGAAGTCAGGACACTGTCACTATTCACTTCGTACCCAATAAACTGGTTAACAATCCGTGACCGACACACAATGCCCATCACCACAGTTTCACAGACTGATTAGCGACAGTGTGGCTACTTCCAATTTTTGGTTGACACATGATGTCATCCTGCGCATGAGCCGGGCCACTCAGTCATTCGCAGCGCACGCTAAAAACCAACCTTGCAGCTGAAATTATGTATAGTCAATGCTGTGGATTTGTCAAATTCAGCCTCAGAAACAGCTACAGCACCCTGCATGATCTTGCATCGCCTGTTCATGGGAGTCATATTTTTCAAGAGGCCCACAAGTCAACTTGAATATAGCATTGGTGAACAGTTGCCTGATGGCACCATTGCTGATTTCTACTATCACTCTGCTGATTCAAAAGCAATAATACTGCAGTTGTGGAAATCGGTTATAAATTGCTGGAAACATTCAGCAAATCAGGCAGCATTTCATAGAGTCATACAGCACAGAAAGAGGCCCTTCGGCCCATCGTGTCCGCGCCGGCCATCAAGCCCTGTCTATTCTAATCCCATTTTCCAGCACTTGGTCCGTAGCCTTGTATGCTATGGCGTTTCAAGTGCTCATCTAAATGCTTCTTGAATGCTGTGAGGGTTCCTGCCTCTACCACCCTTTCAGGCAGTGAGTTCCAGATTCCAACCACCCGCTGGGTGAAAAAGTTTTTCCTCAAATCCTCTCTGAACCTCCTGCCCCTTACCTTGAAACTATGCCCCCTGGTTATTGACCCCTCTACTAAGGGGAAAAGTTCCTTTCTATCTACCCTATCTATGCCCCTCATAATTTTGTACACCTCAATCAGGTCCCCCCTCAGCCTTCTCTGCTCGAAGGAAAACAACCCCAGCCTGTCCAGTCTCTCTTCATAGCTGAAACACTCCAGCCCAGGTAACATCCTGATGAATCTCCTCTGCACCCTCTCCAATGCAATCACATCCTTCCTATAGTGTGGCGACCAGAACTGCACACAGTATTCCAGCTGTGGCCTAACTAGCATTGTGTACAGCTTCATCATAACCTCCCTGCTCTTATATTCTATGCCTCAGCTAATGAAGGCAAGTATCCCATATGCCTTTTTAACCACCTTATCTACCTGTCCTGCTGCCTTCAGGGATCTATGTACATGCACACCAAGGTCCCTCTGATCCTCTGTCCTTCCTAGGGTCCTACCATTCATTGTCTATTCCCTTGCCTTGTTAGTACTTCCAAAATGCATCACCTCACACTTTTCAGGGTTAAATTCCATTTGCCACTGTTCTGCCCATCTGACCAACCCATCTATATCATCCTGTAGCCTGAGGCTTCCCTCCTCGCTATTTACCACCCCACCAATGTTCGTGTCATCTGCGAACTTACTGATCATACCTCCTACATTCATATCTAAATCATTAATGTATACTACAAACAGCAAAGGACCCAGCACCGACCCCTGCGGTACACCACTGGACACAGGCTTCCAGTCACAAAAACAACCTTCGACCATCACCCTCTGCCTCCTGCCACTAAGCCAATTTTGGATCCAATGTGCCAAATTGCCCTGGATCCCATGGGCTTTTACCTTCTTGACCAGTCTCCCATGCGGGACTTTGTCAAAAGCCTTACTGAAGTCCATGTAGACCACATCAACTGCACTACCCTCATCCACACACCTAGTCACCCCCTCGAAAAATTCAATCAAATTGGTCAGACATGATCTCCCTCTGACAAAGCCATGCTGACTATCCTTGATTAATCCTTGCCTCTCCAAGTGGAGACTAATTCTGTCACTCAGAATTTTTTCCAATAATTTCCCTACCACTGATGTTAGGCTCACTGGCCTGTAATTCCCTGGTTTATCCCGACTACCCTTCTTGAATAATGGTACTACATTAGCCGTTCTCCAGTGCTCTGGCACCTCCCCTGTGGCCAGAGAGGTTCTGAAAATTTGTATCAGAGCCCCTGCAATCTCCCTTGCCTCACACAGCAGCCTAGGATACATCTCGTCTGGGCCTGGGGATTTATCCACTTTTAAGCCTGCTAAAACCTCCTCCCTCTCAATACTAATTTGTTCAAGTATATCACAATCCCCCTGCCTGATTTCTATGCCTACATCGTCCTTCTCCATAGTGAACACAGATGCAAAATATTCATTTAAAATCCCACCTACATCTTCTGGCTCTACACACAGATTGCCACTTTGGTCCCTAATGGGCCCTACTCTTTCCCTGGTTATCCTCTTGCCCTTAATATACTTATAAAACACATTGGGATTTTCCTTTATTTTGCCCGCCAGTGTTATTTCATGCCCCCTCTTCGCTCTCCTACTATCTTTTTTTTCTTTTTTTTTTTAAGTACCCCCCTGCACTTTCTATACTCCTCTGGAGCTTCCACTGTTTTTAGTCCTTTGTATCTGCCAAAAGCCTCCCTTTTTTTCCTAATCCATTCTCGTATATCCCTCGACATCCAGGGTTCCCTCAGCTTGTTGGTCCCACCCTTGACCTTTACAGGAACATATTGCCATTGTACTCTCTCTATTTCCTTTCTGAAAGACTCCCACTGCTCTGATGTGGATTTTCCTACAAGTAGCTGATCCCAGTCCACTTTGGCCAGATCCTGCCTTATCATATTAAAATCAGCCTTCCCCCAATTTAGAACCTTTATCTCCGGTCCATCTTTGTCCTTTTCCATGACTACCTTAAATCTCACCGAATTATGGTCACCATCACCAAAATGCTCTCCTACTGACACTTCTACCACTTGCCCGGCTACATGCCCTAGAATTAGGTCCAGTACCGCCCCCTCTCTTGTAGGACTTTCGACATGCTGGCTCAAAAAGCTCTCCTGGATGCACTTTAAGAATTCCGCACCTTCTGAGCCTTTCACACTGACTATCCCAGTTAATATTGGGGAAGTTGAAATCCCCCACTATTATTACCCTATTATTTCCACACTTCTGAGATTTGCCTACATATCTGTTCCTCTATCTCCCCCTGACTATTTGGGGGCCTATAGTACACTCCCAGCAAAGTGCTTGCCCCCTTTTTGTTTTTAAGTTCTACCCATATGGCCTCATTAGAGGAACCTGCTAAGATATCATCCCTCCTTACAGCAGTAATTGACTCCTTGATTAATATTGCGACACCCCCTCCTCCTCGCCTGAAGATTCTATACCCCGGAATATTGAGCTGCCAGTCCTGCCCCTCCCTCAACCATGTCTCTGTGATAGCAACAATATCATACTCCCATGTGTTCATCAACACCTTCAATTCATCTGCCTTACTCGCAAGACTCCTTGCATTAAAATAAATGCCATCCAGCCTTGCCATACTCCCTTGTGCCGTTACATATTTGCTCTACCTTCGAGGCTGACTTGGTTTTTCCTCTATATTTGGCTGTGCATCACCCCCTACTATAGCTCCACTCCGTATCCCATCCCCCCTGCCAAGTTAGTTTAAACCCCCCCCCCCCCAACAGTACTAGCAAACCTCCCTGCAAGGATGTTGGTCCCGTTCCGGTTCAGGTGCAACCTGTCCAACTTGTACAGGTCCCACCTTCCCCAGAAGCAGACCCAGTGATCCAGGAAACTAAAGCCCTCCCTCCTGCACCAACTCTTTAGCCACGCATTCATTTGCTCTATCCTCCTATTCCTATACTCACTAGCACGCGGCACCGGGAGTAATCCAGAGATTACAACCTTTGAGGTCCTGCTTTTTAATCTGCTACCTAGCTCCCTAAATTCTTGTTGCAGGACCTCATCCTCTTTCTACCCATGTCGTTGGTACCAATGTGAACCACGACCTCTGACTGTTCGCCCTCCCCCTTCAGAATGCCCTGCAGCCGTTCAGTGACATCCTTGACCCTGGCACCAGGGAGGCAACATACCATCCTGGAGTCACGTCTGCTGCCACAGAAACGTCTATCTGTTCCCCTTACGATAGAATCCCCTATCACTATTTCTCTCCCACTCTTTTTTCCTCCCCTCCTGTGCAGCTGAGCCAGTCGTAGTGCCACAGACTTGGCTCTTGCTGCATTCCCCTGAGAAACCCTCTCCCCCATCAGTATCCAAAACGGAAAATCTGTCGGAGAGGGAGATGGACCCAGGGGACTTCTGCACTACCTTCCTCGTTCTTTTATGGAATTTAAGGAGAGAAACATTTACCGTTTCACGTTCTGATGAAAGGTCATCGACCTGAAACGCACACTCTGCTTATCTCTCTACAGATGCTGCCTGACTTGCTGAGCCTTGCCAGCATTTTATATCACTCAACTGATGACTGGGAGGAAGTCGACAGGGCAGGCCGTACGAGAGTTATCTTGCTTTTCTAGGTGATCCTCCACATTAACAGGTGGATGACACGATCATGGCTGCACTGGAGCAGCTGGGCTCGGGGAGCCTGCCTGTGACAATGACTGGATCAAATTATACATTGTAGAGACCTTCAATTACTCTCCAGCAGGCAGGATCAAATTACACATTCCAGACAAACTTTTGGGTGTATCTTGTCCTCCAAGGGGAACAATGAGAAATCTGGTCCAACCCACTTGTGGTGCAAATAAACACAGCCTTCTTTTTTTCCCCCTCTCGGCCCCCTTTTCCCTGGTTCAGTTGCTCATTATAAGCTGTTATCTGAAATGTCAATCCTACTTTCCTCTCTCTATTTCATATTTCCAGCAGCTGCAGTATTATGCTTTTTATGTAATTTATATCCCCTTTATTTAAAATTCAAAATGGCGTATAAAAAAAACCAGGCACATGACATATATATATATATATATATTACAAAATTGCTGTGTCACAATCAACGTTCCCTCTAATTTTTTGGGTGCGCGGTACCTTTAACGGGCTGCGCAACCCATTCAAATTTCCTCGCATGCACTGTTTTTTCCCTTTGTAAAGCCGGCAAACGGCCTGCGTGGGACCTCCAGACCGCTGCGCAGCCGTGCAGTTTAACGGGAACGTTGATCACAATATAGTCATTAGTAAACCATTAATGATACACCAACATTCAGGGAACTTTATGAAAAGTAGTACATCTCTCATGGCACTCGAGAGAAAGCTTGAAAATAATTGGAACTGACTGCACCTCAGCAGCTGGCACATGGGACTCCTTAGAAATCCAGCCCCAGCAATCACAGCTCACACCTCAACCTACATTTCAAGTAGTTTTATTTTAAAATTTCAGACCTCAGTAATAGATATACGACTCTATAGCTCCCTTCAACCTTAATAGCTTGCTGCCTGAAATAGGTTGGGTGCTTCACTGTTGATTCTTCCTGTGGGAGGAAAGACTAGAATGGTGGCGGAGTTATTTTTGGTACCCACCCACATTGGTTGGGCTGAACATCTCTCATCTCTTTGGTTGACACCCAAAAAATATTATGCACATAGATAACCATGAAAATATCAAACCTATCAATAGAGGAAGCACTGCTACTCAGATGAAGTCTTTACTATAGCAGAGTACAAATAAAAAGTACTGAAACTGCTTTATCTTCTTCATATTTTATCACAGGATCTGAAAGTTATTCTAAAGCAGATGCATTAGGCCAGTACCCCCATATAACAAGAAAGTCAAAATTCTTTTTTTATTTTTAAGATAAATGAAGGATATTTGAATAAGCTCGTGAGCATTTTGCTTAACTGTTCTTTATTGGCTGGCAAGAAAGAAAAATCATGTGTCAATTGACAGATAGGCAAATGCTAGTCAGGCCAATGTGTGCTGCCAAAAGAGAGATAGCGAGACTTCTCTGCATTGCTTCAAGTAACTTCATTATTATTAATGGAATAATGACTAAACACCACTATGCAGTACTCTTCATGTCATTCTATCTCGAGCATAGTTTGCAGGAGTATGACTGGTTTACAGAGGGGGGAAAAACATTAATTTCTCCCGAAATTCATCTACCTTCTTTGCCGAGTACCAAAAGTATATCCAGACAATTTATAACAGAATATAGTCACTGCAGTTTTTAAGCCAGTCAAGTATCTAGAAATCAAAACAAATGCAATAACGATGAGGATAGGATATAGCTTCCCTAATGGCTCAAGCAGTTAAGCTAATTAAGAACTAAGCCATACCAGGAAGAAGGAAGGAAAGATGGTTGGATAGATGGTCAATCAGCCAGGGTTCCAGCTCCTGTTCACTATCCAGCAACCCTATGCTGGAAAGTGCATATTCTAATTGTCAGCAGAAAACAGGACTGGGCTTGGCTATAATACCTTATCTGTTCGAATATCGTGGGCTCACATTGCCCCCTGGTCTCACCTGCAAAGAATGGGCACATAAGCACAGTACTAAATGCTGTCTGAGGAACTATATCCTGGCAAGAAGTCAATGCCTTCAAGCAGGGGAGAAAAACAAATTGGTGCAAAGCAGGGGAGAAAGGAACAAATTAGTCTCCACATTATTCCTGTAAAGGACTGCAAAAAACATGCATCTTATTTTTACTAAATTAAAGCATTTCTGACAGCAAGTGCTAGCATCAGATTAACCAGCTTTAAAGGCATACTGACAAAACAAAAAGCTTGCCTGAATTGATTAATCCACACAGATAAAGTTAGAAGTATAAAAGCTTCATAACTCATTAACTGGTCACTTATCTCATTTGCTGCTTGTGGGACTTACTATTTGCTAATTGGCTGCCACGTTTACTTACTTAACTACTGTGACTGCACTTAAAAAGTAATTAATCGACTGTGAGGCACTTTGGGATGTCCTGAGGAACTGAATGTACAATGTTTTCCTTTTTTTTGTTCATGAAGGTTCTGTGACTCCTTGAGATGCAGTAATACTGCCAAACTACATAATGATGTCCCCTGCAACAGTGAGGAAATTTGGGTCACCACTCTGCTGCCCTATATCAAAAAACTAGAAGCTACGTCCAGGAAAATTGCTGTCGAGTTCCACAACAAAAGGACTGGCACAAACTATTAAGACGTCACTCCTCAGTGATACAAGAAAACTTAAGAAAATAATTGTTTGGTAGGTTCTCTACAGAAGAATACCAATAACCAGGAAGACATTTTTCCCCCAAATATGAATTTTCTGCAAAACAGTCCTTTCTTCCCCCCTCCAACTCCAGAACTGTTGAGTGTTTGCAGATACCAGAGACAGGAAAGATGTAAGCAAAGAGGACAAAAAAAAAACCCACATAAAACCAGATCCCAAACGAGAGATTCTAATGCAATCCTGAGGACATATTGAAGGAGATTAATCACACGAACTCCGCAAGCAGCTGGGTGCAAATAGATGGTTGCAAGGCTTCCTACACCAGTGTCAAAGACTTGAACAAACTTCTCTTCTGGTGCTGCACAAGTTGCAGTTTTGCAGATGGTGCAACAATCTGGCCACATCTCCGAACTTGTAGGGAGCGAACGCCAACACTGGGGCGACCATCCTCATTAAATCCACTGGATTCAGGAGCAAGAGATAAGTTCTCTCTGCAAACTATGCAACAGGTCTAAAGATCCATCACAAAGTGGATACAAGCTTGAACACTGTACAATGATGACAAGGGCACACGTTCGAGAATTCCTGCTCTTCCAGCCATCTTTGACACTCCTTTACTCCCAACACAAATCAGAAGTGATCAAACTTGTGTACCTAAAGAGAGCTTGCCACTTCTATACTGTAGCAGTCAGTAGCCAAAGTCATGATCCATTTTTTTCAAGTTATCGACTTAATCTCCTTAGCTCAGGAGAAAAAAAAACGTACAAGGACAGTTTTAAATATGGAATGGACTAATCAAAAAATACAACTCCTATTTGGTCTGTAGCAGACCAACTATCTTGTCGCCACTGACATTAACAAGCTCTGCAAACATCACTGATACATCCACGAGGCATTTTGGTGCTCTTATAAATTTGTTCTTTCAAAAATTCCTAACATATTCAAATGTAAAAGACTACACTCAAAACTAAGGACAACATTCATTAGAATAATTGATCTCAAAGACTACAAACTCATTCATCCACAGGATTCAATCCTCATCTTTAACTTGGACTGAAGATCATCAATACTGTGGCAACAAGAGCAGGTCAGAGGCTGGGTATTCTGCGGCGAGTGTCTCACCTCCCGACTCCCCAAAGCCTTTCCACCATCTACAAGGCACAAGTAAGGAGTGTGATGGGATACTCTCCACTTGCCTGGATGAGTGCAGCTCCAACAACACAAGAAGCTCGACACCATCCAGGACAAAGCAGCCCGTTTGATTGGCACCCCACCCACCACCTTAAACATTCACTCCCTCCACCACCGGCGTACTGTGGCTGCAGTGTACACCATCTACAAGAGGTATTGCAAGAACTCGCCAAAGCTTCTTCGACAGCACCTCCCAAACCCGTGACCTCTTCCACCTAGAAGGACAAGGGCAGCAGGCACATGGGAACACCACCACTTCCAAGTCACACACCATCCTGACTTGGAAGTATATCGCCGTTCCTTCATCGTCGCTGGGTCAAAATCCTGGAACTCCCTACCTAACACCACTGTGGGAGCACCTTCATCACACGGACTGCAGCCGTTCAAGGTGGCAGTTCACCACCACCTGCTCAAGGTCAATTAGGGATGGGCAATAAATGCTGGCCTTGCCAGCGAGGCCCACATCCCACAAACGAATAAAAAATACCCCAAACTTGGCTACTGATTCCAGGCTGCACATAGGGTAAAAACAGATTAATTATCACACCCTGTCCTCTTCTCTTGGCTCCTTGACACATTATGAAAATTCTTTTCTGCTCAGCCGGTCAGTGATTAGTATATTCTGACAAGGTGAGGAGACTGGCCCTTCGAGCCAGTCATTACTTTTAACCACTTCAGAAAGTATGTTTCTGAACATCTTTGGACCATCAACAAGAAAGAAGTGGAAAAATTAGGAGTGCCACACAGAGGGGCATCTATTAACATTCAAAAGTTAACAACACCACCTTCTGCTTTAAAATCAGGATTGGTCTCTAACGTACTTAACAGATTTATTACTGGCATTTCAATGGAAAGACCTTGTAATCTACATCAACCATCATTATACACTTAGGTCAAGACATGTTTAAAAAGTGTTCTGTTGGGCCTCCAGAGGATTTCATGAACTTACTAACAACTCATTTAATCTTTTAAGATAGTTTGCGCTCTCACCCATCCTTACAATCCATTTAAAATTACCAGTGAGGCCTGGAGCTCTACACACATAAGCATGCATGCCAAGAGCCGATTGGAAAGGTTGATTAATACTGCCTGGCTGCATATTCAAGTACTCCAATTTCTCCCTTTTCCCCATTACATATAAGCATGAACTAGCTTATTCATAAAATGCTTATTTGTAACTGGGCCTTGAACTTTGGATCATCTGTTTATTTGCACACAAACATTGCTCTACTGATCGAAACAATTAAAATTCCAGTTGACTTGACCGACATGACTGCAGAACATTTAGCAGAGTAAAATCCAGTGATTGAGAGAAATTTAATTACTTTAGAGTTTACACAACTTTCGATTCTGTTCCAGTTCCTCAATCTAGAAGTATCAGACAAAATATGGAAAGAAACAGATTCACTAAAAGTTTGCAGTTTGGGAATTGATCCACTTGAATTTACTTAATTGCGTTCTCTAGTTCTGACAATATGCATTTACGATACAGAAAATAAGATTTTTCCTCCCAATTAGTTGCTTGGGAAGGTTTTCTCACCTCCACTCTACATACCATTCCTAGTTTTCTCCCCTTTCTTGCCCCTCCTCACCTGCAGATGATGATTCTTGCTAAAGTGCTGTTTCACAGACTCGAGCAGCTCAAATACCATACCTAAATAGTCATTCATAAGAACAGAAGGAGGCCAGTCAGCCCTTTGAGCCTGTTCCTCCATTCCATTAGATCATAGCTAATCTTTACCTTAACTCCATTTATCCACTTTTGTTCTATATCCCTTCCGAACAAAAATCTCAATCCAACTCAGTCTTGAAATTTTCAATTGACCTAGCATAGACAGCCTTTTAGGGAAGAGTTCTAGATTTCCACTACCTTGTGTGAAAAAAGTGCTCCCTGATTTCACTTCTAAATAGCCTGGCTCTAATTTTATTATGCCCCCTTGTTCTGGATTCCCCCACCAGAAGAAATAGCTTTGCCATATGTACCATATCAAATCCCTTTAATATTTGAAATACCTCGATTAGGTCACCCCTCAACTTTCTAAACTCAAGGTAAGACAAGCCAAGATTATGCAACCTCTCCTCATAACTTAACACTTTAAGCCCCAATATCATTCTGCTGAAACTCCGCTGCACCACCTCAAGGCCAATATATCCTTCCTGAACACAGTACTCCAGACAGGGTCTGACCAACACTCTGTACAACTGAAGCATCACCGCCTCTTCCTTTGTATTCCAGCACGCTTAAGATAAAGGCCAACATTCCTTTTTGATTATTTTTTGTACCTGTGCACCAGCTTTTAGTGATTTTGTACCTGGATGTCCAAATTAGAGCTAGGCTATTTAGAAGTGAAATCAGGGAGCACTTTTTTCCACACACAATGTAGTGGAAATCTAGAACTCTTCCCTAAAAGGCTGTCTATGCTAGGTCAATTTTGTTCACTCACTTAATCTATGTCCTTTTCTTACTTCTTGATCACATCTACACAACTTACTGTGCCTTCTAACTTAATGTCATCTGCAATCTTTGATATACAACTCTATACCTTCATCCAACTCAATATTTATGGTGAAAAGCTGAAATACCAGTACAGATCCCTGGGGAACATCACTTGTCACATCCTGCCAATTAGAGAATATTTATTTTATCCTACTCTCTGTCTCCTACATCCCAACGAATTACCAAACTATGTCACAAGGTTAATTCCAATTTCATGCACTCTCATTTTTGCTAATAATCACGTGTGGAACTTCATCCAATGCCTTCTGAAAATCCATGTGGACAACATGCAAAGACACTCTCCTACTCACCATGCTAGTGACATCCTCAAAAAATTCAACTAGATTAGTCAGACCTGACCTACCTGTTACAAATCCATGCCGACACTCTCTGATCAGCTCATACTTGTCCAAGTGCTCAGTCGCTCTGTCCCTGATGATGAATTCCAGTAACTTCCCCACAATTGATATTAAACTGACAGGTCTATAGTTTCCCATTTCCTTTCTGCCCCTCCTTTTTAAAAAAAAAGTATGGCAAGGCACAATTCCTGAATCGAACGTACTTCAGAAACTTAAGCAAATTATGGAAAATTACACATTTACAATTTCCTCACCTATTTCTTAATTCCCTGGGATAGAAACCATCAGGTCTTGGCGATTTGTCTATTGTAAGTCCCATTATTTTCTCTCATTACCTTTTTTTTTTACTTATATTAAATCCAGTAAGTATCTCCCCTTGACTTATTTTTAGGTTCCCATGTTACCACTGATATTTTGTCCTCTTCGTCTACTGTGAAAACGGTTGTGTTCATTTGAAAAGTCTGCCATTTCCTTTTTTTCCTCATTATAGTCTCACCCAATGTTTCCTCTAAGCTCCTGCGCAGCCGGTTCACTGGCTTTTAAATAGAAAAACCACGTATGCACGGAATTTTGAATGGGTGAGCCGTGCAGCCCAAAAAAAAAATTTAAGGGAACACTGGTCTCACCTGCACCTGCTTTTCTCTTTTTTCAATTCTTCATTTTATTACCTTACAATGAGAAATTAATTATAATAGAAATGTCACTGTGTCCACTCAACATGGCCTCTCAATGTTATGTAACACACCATATATAAATAAAACTGCTGTGTGTTAAAACAGACTGGTACACTTCACAACAACAAAAGCTCAGTGTGCCTCAGGAAGTGTTTGCTGGTACAGTAGCTGACAATTTCTACTGCTATGTTTTTAAAATTAAATGCCAATGAACTGTCTTGCTTTGTTGAGGCCGTCATTTGCAATATGGACATGGGGGAAAAACTGCACCAGTCCATTTCCCAGCCAGCTTACGGTGTAAGGACAGATGGAAAAGGCTGACTATACCTGACCAGGAATGACCCCAAAGAAAAAGCACAAGGGACGAGGAATCCTCTTGGTGATGAAAATCTGCAAAAATTACAGAAACAGAACATTTATTTAAAGCGACAGGGATGGATGGGGTGTAGGAGGGGTAATTATATTGCCAGAGGGGTAATTAAAGTAAAGCTTTTGAATTAGTGAAACCTGTACATTAAGAGACACTGAAGGGACTTGCATCAAGTGTCCTTATTTTCAAAATGGTCATTGTATGTACAGTAAACCAGATGAGCCAAATATTCCAGGATTGGCTGTATCCCCTTAAGCAATTCTTTTCTTTGCCCTCACCTGGGATCGCGTCTAATTCTGGCGCTGTCAGGCGGTTGTAATTTCAGTTCATTTTCTGTTTGTTGGGTTTCCAAGTTAATTGTCATCCCATGTCTTAATCCTAGGATCTGCTATGTTGGCAGCCTGCAGAGGGAAAGGTGGCTGCTGTAGGGCCAGATTGGCTGGCAGATACCAGCCAAATTGCAAGGGGAGGGGGGAGGAATTAATGTCCTGCAGACCCCTGTCCGGGGACCTCCACCCTCCGTGTGCTATAGCTGCTAATGTTTAATGTGGTGGGGGGTGGGTAGCAGCTCATCAGTACCTGACGTACTGGTGGATTAGGGTTGCGAACTCTGGTTGGAGGCATTCCTGGAGGTTTGATTGCGTGATGTTCTGACCACATGATCTTATTACTGTCTAACGGTTGTGAGTTGGAGACACTCCAACACATAAGGGATGGGAGGAGTATCTGGACAGTTTGCTTCAGACTTCAGTCACACCTCGTAGAGGCGTGCGGGATCAGAATGGGGTTGCTGTGACCAATTGTGTGCAGAGTAAGGGGAACCCAGGTAAGAAATGGAACGAGGATCCACAGAAACTGATCCTATCCAACAAATACAATGTAGTTGCTACCTGTGAGGATAAGGATAAAGACTGTCGGAAGGACAGCCAGAATGCAGACCATGGCACTTTGGAGCAGGAGGCTGTCCTAAGGGTGGTGGGGGGGGGGGGGGGGGAAAGAGGAGGAGGAGATGAATTGTAATGTGGTAGTTGTAGGGGATTCTATAATTAGGGGGACAGATAGCATCCTTTGTAAACAAGATCAAGAGTCCCACATGATACGTTGCCTACCTGGTGCCAGGGTAAGGGACATCTCGAACCGGCTTGAAAGGATATTTAATAGGGAGGGGGAGGATCCAGTCGTTGTGGTCCATGTTGGGACGAACAACATAGGGAAGAGTAGGCAAGAGGTCCTGTTTGGAGAGTACCAGGAGCTAAATTAAAGAACAGGACCTCAAGGGTTATAATCTCTGGACATGCAAATTGGCGTAGAGATAAGCTGATTAGGGAAATAAACACGTGGCTAAAGGAATGCTGTGGGAAAGAGGGGTTCCATTTCATGGGGCACTGGCACCAGTATTGGGACAGGAAGGAGCTGTACCATTGGGACAGGCTCCACCTGAACCGGTCTGGGGCCAGGGTCCTAGCGGAAAAGATAAATAGGGTGGTCACAAGGACTTTAAACTAGTAAATGGCTGGGGGGGCGGGGGGGGGCGGGCGCGTTCAGGGGAAAATTGCAATATAATCAGTATAAATAGTAGTTCAAAAACAAACGAAAGGGAAGAGAGTAGCAGTCAGAAATTGTGCTTTAGGCACTACAGGTAAAGGGAAAACTAAAAGATGTAAAGCGATTAAACCAGGAGAGATAAATAAGAAACATGAGTAAAACATCAGTGCTGAAAGACAGGCTAGGGTGTGTGGCCCAAATAAGCGTTCTTTATACAAACGTACGGAGTAGAAGGAATAAATTGAACTGCAGGCATGAATTCAAATTGGAGGGCATGACATGATGGCCATTACTGAGACATGGCTGCAAGACAGTCAGGACTGGGAACTAAATATACCAGGTTATAGGGTCTACAGGACAGATAGGGAAAATGGCAGAAGGGCAGAAGTAGCCTTAGTGATTAAGAATGAAATCACTTCAATGATGAGAGGATTTAAAGAGAGGTAAGCAGCCAGTGGAGACTTTATGAGTTGAATTAAGAAATAGGAAAGGATCTAAGACTGTAGCGGGAGTGGTGTATAGGCCCCCTGGTAGCAACTCTGAAGTGCAAGATTGTATAAATGCAGAGATTAGACAAGCATGTTGCTCAGGCACAGTGGTTTTAATGGGGGATTTTAACTTTCATACAGACTGGGAAAAGCAGACTGTCAGAAAGGTAGTGAATTTCTTGTGTGTGTCCGGGATAGTTTTCTACAACAATATGTCCTAGAGGCAACAAGGGGGCAAGCCATATTAGATTTAGTAATGAGTCATGAACCAGATTTAGTCAACAGCCTAGCCGTGCAGGAACATTTATCCAATAGCGATCATAACATGATGGAGTTCAACGTAGCGTTTGAAAGGGAGAAATGCGAAACAGCTACTAAGATTCTAGATTTAGGTAAGGCCGACTTCAACAGGATGAGGCAGAGACTGTCCACAATAAACTGGAAAAATCTATTAATGGGTAAAACGACAGAAAATCAGTGGGAGATGTTTAAAAAAGAATTCAAGGTGATACAGAACCAGTTTATACCCGAGGGGCAAGAGCTCTACTTGCCAAGAAAAAAGCAGACATAGACAAAAGAGTTAAGGGGACAGCATAAAACTAAAGGAAAGGGCATACAAAAAATAGCACAGATCCTGGCGAATGGGAAAGATACAAAGAACAGCAAAGGGTCACAAAACAGATAGTAAGAGCTACAAAAGGGAGTATGAAAAGAAACTGGCAAGGGATATCAAAATCAAAGAACTTTTACAATTATATTAGGAAAAAGAGGGTAGTCAGGAGCAATGTGGGCCCCTTAAAAACTGAAAGTGGTAATATTGTCAATGACAATAGGGAAATGGCAGACATGTTGAATAATTACTTAGCGTCGGTATTTAGTCGAAGAGGAAAGCATGCTGGAAATCCCAAAGAAATTAATATTGAATCGTGGACAGAGACTCAATAAAATTAACATAAGTAAATTAACAGTAATGAAGAAAATAATGGCACTAAAGAGTGACAAATCCCCAGGGCCAGATGGATTCCATCCCAAGGTTTTAAAGGAAGTAGGTGAGCACATTGCAGATGCCCTAACTATAATCTTCCAAAGTTCTCTTGATTCAGGAACCTTCCCTTTAGATTGGAAAATTGTGCATGTCACTCCGCTTTTTAAGAATGGTGAGAGGGGGAAACCAGGGAACTATAGGCCACTTAGCCTAACATCTGTTGTCGGGAAATTGTTAGAGTCTATAATTAAGGATAGAGTGACTGAACAGCTCGAAAATTTTCAGCTGATCAGAGAGAGCCAGCATGGATTTGTGAAAGGTAGGTCATGCCTGACTGAATTTTTTGAAGAGGTGACTAAAGTAGTGGACAGGGGAATGTCTGTGGATGTTATTTATATGGACTTCCAGAAGACATTTGATAAAGTCCCACATAAGAGACGGTTATCTAAGGTAGAAGCCCACGGAATTGAGGGCAAATTATTGACCTGGTTAGGAAATTGGCTGAGCGGCAGGAGACAGGCAGTAGGGATAATGGGTAGGTACTCAAATCGGCAGGATGTGACTAGTGGTGTCCCGCAGGGATCTGTGTTGGGGCCTCAACTATTCACAATATTTATTAACGACTTAGATGATGGCATCGAAAGTCATATATCCAAAATTGCCGACGACACAAAGATAGGCAGCATTGTAGATGAAAGCATAAAATTACCAAGTGATAGATAGATTAATTGAACGGGCAAAATTGTGGCAAATGGATTTCAATGTAAGCAAATGTGAGGTCATCCATTTTGGACCTAAAAAGGATAGCACAGGGTACTTTCTAAATGGTAAAAAGCTAAAAAAAAACAGTGGAGGTCCAAAGAGACTTGGGGGTTCAGGTACACAGATCATGAAAATGTCATGAACAGGTACAGAAAATAATCAAAAAGGCTAATAGAATGCTGGCCTTCATATCTAGAGGACTAGAATACAAGGAGGTAGAAGTTATGCTGCAGCTGTACAAAACCCTGGAGTACTGTGAGCAGTTCTGTGCATCACACCTTAGGAAGGATATATTGGCCTTGGAGGGAGTGCAGCTTAGGTTTTCCAGAATGATACCCAGACTTCAACGGTTAAGTTACGAGGAGAGATTACACAAATTTGGGCTGTATTCCCTAGAATTTAGAAGGCTAAGGAGTGATCTGATCGAAGTTTTCAAGATATTAAGGGGAACAGATAGGGTAGATAGAGAGAAACTATTTCTACCGCTGATTGGGGATTCTAGAACTAGGGGGCATAGTCTAAAAATTAGAGCCAGACCTTTCAGGAGTTAAATTAAGCAACACTTCTACACACGAAGGGTGGTAGAAGTTTGGAACGCTCTTCCGCAAACAGCAATTGAGGTTAGATCAATTGTTAATTTTAAATTGGAGATTGATGGATTTTTTTTAACCACAGGTATTAAGGGATATGGGCCAAAGGTGGGTATATGGAGTTAGGTCGCAGATCAGCCATGACCTCACTGAATGGTGGAACAGGCTCGAGGGGCTGAATAGCCTACTCCTGTTCCCATGTTCCCCTGTGGTTGAGAATCTTGATTTGTGGTTTTATGCCAGCAGCTGTTATGTGAGAAGTTCCAAGAACCAGGAGGCCACCTGAGAGCAGGCAAAGAGGGGAAACAGAGCACAGGAAGAGGGGGAAGCATTCTCTCCTCCCAAGCTTCCAGTTTCCATCTCTGCAGTCTTCCTCTTCCCCCGAGCTCCCATTCCACTATCTTGCTCCACCCCCAGCTCGAGCCCCCCGCCCCCGCAATTTCAGGGCCCCCAATTCCAGACTCCCCTGCCCGACTGACAGTTCCCAGCTTTTGTGTAATGGCAATCTCTTTCCCCAGCATCCACAGTTGCAGCGAACCCCCTCTAATCCCTGCGTTAGAGCTGTGCAAGCATTCAATCCCACAGATAAAGGGTTTTTTCTGCCGCATGCTGGGTAAAGAGATCTCCATTACACAAAGGTCATTTTTTTCCACCCGTTGCCGTCTCACATTTACCTGCATGTCCCGTGTTTTCAGTAGTAAACGGACTTGGTGCACTGAAGGCTGTCCGTAGTTCGTAACTTGCGAGTGTTTGTGGTTTCAAGGTGCAGTTTGCATCTATTACAATGCAAGTTCTTTGGGACTGTCAATAAAATGTCCATTTTTTGGTGGTGTCTGTTTGTACAGGTTTCACTGTACTGCCAAGAACTGCCCTGAGATCCAGTATCTTCAAACTCCATTTGAACCCTGCAAGCACCCATACATTTTACAGCAACTCAGTTTGGATGCCACTTGACTCTTCCTTTATGACACACTGCTGGGCAATTTGCCAAAATCTCTATTACAGTACTCCGGATGCTCAGCTAGTATTTTCGCAACACTTAGCTTGCATTTTAGTTCTTTCAATTAAAAATAGGTTCGGTGAAATTCTAATGCACAAACAATACAGCAGTTGTATGATAAAAGGAACAGTCAGCCTTAATTGGGGATATTGCAATTCATCAATATCAACCTAACAAGCCAAGTTAAAAGCAAAGTAACATTTTCTACATGGGTGGGCTGCCGATTGCAAATTTTAAGTAAAATTAGAAGTCACAAACGAATGCAGTTCCACAATTTTAATGACAGCAGCTTATAAAATTAACTGCAACAGCCCTAGGCCCTCACAATAAACATGATTCTATTTGTCAGGCAAAGTGTGAAACAGACGCACAAGATGCACCATCTCCCATTCCAATCCCAGAGACAGAATGGAGGGAAGCAGAATGACCCACTTAAATATAAAATACAGGTTAAAAATGCAGCTTCAGTTTCTTCCCACGGTTCTGGAGATGCTGTCTATACGACAGGGTGCGATCGAGTGTGACTCCTAAATAGGAGGGATTTTTGGCATGGTTTACCTCTGCGCCACAAAAGGAGACTTTCAAAGCTTGGTTTGCTTGATGTGTGTTGAGGTGGAATGTCGAGGTGACGGTCTTTTGCGGGTTTCGCCATCGCGGAAGTAGGAGCAAGCGGGCTTCCGGAGCGACCGTAACTGCTGCAACCAAATGGTAGCTTTAACAACGCACATCGAAGCAGGCATCCAGCTCCAGACCACCGTAGCACTTGTGGATCTGTCAGCGACATATGACACAGTATGGAAGCATGGACTGCTTTTCAAGCTCTCCACCATTTTACCCTGCAGAACAACGATCCATCTTCTTAACTCCATGCTTAGCAACCAATACTTCAGTGTGTACACTGGCACCCAGAAGAGCAGATATAGGACATTGAATGGACTCCCACCGGGTTCTGTCCTGGCACCCATGTTATTCAACGTTTACACCAGTGACCTGCCCGAAACAGAGTCCCGCAAGTTCGTATACGCTGATGGCATTGCCTTGGCCACGCAAAACATGAATCTGTCCATCACCGAGGAGACCCTGACCAGTGATTTACAGAGGATGGAGGCCTACTTCCGTGATAGCGACTTCGGCCAAACCCGCAAAAGACCGTCACCTCGACATTCCACCTCAACACACATCAAACAAACCAAGCTTTGAAAGTCTCCTTTTGTGGCGCAGAGGTAAACCATGCCAAAAACCCCTCCTATTTAGGAGTCACGCTCGATTGCTCCCTGTCGTATAGACAGCATCTCCAGAACCGTGGGAAGAAACTAAAGAATAGGGTCAACTTCATCCAGAAACTCGCCGGATCCACATGGGGAGCAGCACTCGCCCTGATGTACTCTACATGCTCTCCAGCATGGCTGTCATGTCCTCATGTCAAATCCGTTGATGTCCAGCTGAATTC
Source organism: Squalus acanthias (assembly GCA_030390025.1). Taxonomy (NCBI): domain Eukaryota; kingdom Metazoa; phylum Chordata; class Chondrichthyes; order Squaliformes; family Squalidae; genus Squalus; species Squalus acanthias. The sequence goes on along the minus strand of CM059425.1, from coordinate 95,773,433 downwards.
TACTAGTGGAATTGTCACCGGTACACTTTTATCGACACCAACAACTTGGCTGCCCGTGCTTGCAAACATCGCACCACCACACCTACGCCGCGAATATGCAGTCTCGAGAATACAACCGCTACGTCAGCAAAGACATGCCGATCTAGGCCGACTTGAACAACCTACCACCAAACCATCTCAAATCTAGAAGGCCATTTTGGACCGTCGCCGAAGCCCTTCAGCGATCTCCTCTCAGCCTTGATGACCGATGGCAAAATGCTTGGAAGAACTGTGACATAGGGAATGGATTCCTTAGAGGACCCCACAGTACAACCTGAAAGATCAAACCTTACTCGCAAACAGTGGACAACCATCAACCGCCTCAGAACTGGTCATGGTAGATGCTGCCACCTTCTCCATAGATGGAAGATTAAAGCATCCCCATCATGCGACTGTGGAGCTCCTAATCAGACCCTGGAACATATTACTGAGCACTGCCCTCAGAGGAAATTCGCAGGCAGCCTACAAGATATCCACTCTGTTACACTGGAAGCTTTGGCCTGGATATCTGACTTAGATATTGACATTTGATTTGCTTTGCTACTACCATTTGAAAGAAGATGATTAATATAACTGCAGCAGTGTGGGAATATCTTCACACGGACTGCAGTGGTTCAAGAAGGTGGCTCACCACCAACTTCAAGGGTAATTCGGGATGGGCAATAAATGCTGGCCTTGCCAGCGATGCCCACATCCCATGAATGAATACATTTTTTTTTTTTTAAATATGAAGTTCGTTGTTCGGTACAAAATGACTGTTATCCAGTACTGTAAAAAGGCTGCCTAGAATATAAATCTCCAATTTAAATAGTCCACAGCAGGAAGAGCAAATCTGGGTTTGCTCTAAATATTTTAATTCAGAATTTAATTTTGCTGGACCTGTTCCAGTATGTCCATCCATTTAAATATTCTTACAATATAGCATGCTGTACTTCCTATTCAGATGTAACGTTGCCCTAAAGCTTCCTATTCATAATTTCACTGTTACTTTAAAAAGGCACCTGGAATTGTCTAGAACTGAAGGAAGCCTATTTGACAAGTGTTAACACCTAGCAATTATCCTAAACAATTCAAAAGAAACTGAATTTCCTCAGCCTAGGACTGAGCTCTGGTACTGGGAACTTGTGCAAATTTTGTGCAGATTCAAGATCACTGAAACACAAGAGTGCACACTGGAATGGTGGGGGCAGAGAGTCATGCCAACAGCTCCAACATCTTGAACTCCCAATCTCATGCCATTTTTATATCACAAGACTACTGCAATAGGTCTTCAGGGTCTGGATGATGTGTAAGACAGCCCTTTATATTGTGGGGCCACCTCTCTAGCAGGTCAAAAAGAAAAACTGCACACTCAATCACAAATGTTTCTCATCATTGTACTTTCTCCCCAATTGCTAGAGAAGACAAGAACAGGTAAGTAAGTTCAAAAAGCATTCCATTGGCCTGAATGGGCTGACAGCCATAATAAATGGCAACTTCCTCCATCAATGTTTACATTGCTATTTGCAGTCATTTGCCTGTGGAAGCCACTTCTGTCAGGTTTGGACATTCAACAGCATGAGGAGGGGCAACTAACTGATGAGAGAGTAGAACAATTGGGAAATAGGTGACTATAATAGTTAGATTCAATACAAGAACAGAAAAGTATAATGAGAGTCAAGGATGTGGATGCTGGCCTGGAATCAGACAAAGTTCAGCAAAAGGGGTTTGGCTGAAATTAATAGGGCAGAACAATTAGCAAGCACATCAACAAACAGCAGTGAGAAATCCTCAAGTAAAAGCTGGAAAGAGTACAAGATAAGTATATTCCTATAAGGCAAAAAGGACATGCATCAAATAATAGAGTTTTATAGATAAATAGAGATTGATATTGAACTGAAACTTGAAAGGGAGGCATATGATAAAGTTAGGATTGTCTCATTTACTTTAGCAGAAAGGACATGGCTTCTGTGGGCAGCAGCATCGTAAAGTAAATGAAGCTACATCCATGCTTCCATGGAAGACTGAGCAAACTGCTTCCTAGTGAGGAGGAAGGAATAAAAAGGCAAACAATCTCAGGCCACTCTCACCACTGCATCGGTGATGCCTGATATCGGTCAAACCTCCATTTAAGCACTGGCCTGTATGCAGCACGACAGGAGAAAAACAGATCAGTAACATTTATGAAGGAGATTTCATCCTTCAAAAAAAGTCACCAACTGCAAAGCGAATTGTACGGTATAGGTGTTATACGTTTTAAAAAGAAATTTGAGTATTTTTAAAAAATCAGAATCTACTTCAGGATGGGTGAGGGCAGAGTAAAATATATATGGGGAAACACTTACTTTTCCAGAATGAACAAACATGTCCACAACATAAAAGATCACAACAACCCAACCAAAACTAAGCATTACGTTTTCAGTGCAAGACAACTCCTTAAATAAATTAACTTTAGGAAAACCACTAAGACAACCTTTAAGAAATTCTGAAAATTAAATCTGCAGCATGCCAAGAAAATATTGCATAGATTTTATCAGCTACCTGACTTTAAAATAAAACCAAAAAGGGCTTACAGCTGAAGTCTGAACACTGCAAATCTGCGTGCACGAGTTTTGATTCCCTTCAAGAAACGGTTGTTGGTAGTATTAGAGCAGAATCACAATTTAAAAATCATGTGCCAGTGGTTTCCCCCCCACCCCACCCACAGTGGCTCAGTAAATGCATGAAGCAGCATGGTGGAGAGACATCCACATCAGCAGGCTCCTAGATTCTTTCACCAAGTAAGTCAATCTTATCCAGGCATCAGTGGCAGCACGAAGATCGGCCACAGAGCCCTCCAACTAGACATACACTGCTCACTTGGGCAACGTACTAAAGGGCTGCAATAAAACCACGCCCTCGTACAAAGCTATTGCTGTCAAGATAGGAGGAGTCAACAGTTAAGCTTGGAAGGAGAAATACAAACTCTACACAACTTATCCTCTCCCTAATAATCCTATCTGTACATAAAACATTTATATCCTCTACTCACACTCAGCACCTGACAAAACAATCTAAAGCAGCCTAATTTTTCTAAGTAGTCACCACTTCCTTAGTAATGAACATTAAGTCATTCTGTCTTGCCCAACACTGCAGCATGTTCAGTTCTCTGAAAATTCTACTCCAATCTAGCGCACATAAATGTCACCAAGTAATATTTGTTGAAATTTATCAATTCATTTACGATAACTCCATTTCACTCTGCCACTCCGCCCCACCAGGAAGTTACTTTTACCTCCTTTTAAGTTCCCACACATCAGCCAAACCCCAGCAGAGGTGGAGAAAGGCATTCTAGTCCTAGGTTTCTGCTAATTTAACACTGCGGCCAAGTAAAAAAAAAACATAAGAACATAAGAACATAAGAAATAGGAGCAGGAGTAGGCCAATCGGCCCCTCGAGCCTGCTCCGCCATTCAATAAGATCATGGCTGATCTGATCCTAACCGCCAATCTACTATCTATCACAGAACCATCTCCTGAATCTAACAGAATTGCACACACGAAATAGGAGCAGAATCAGGCTACACAGTCCCTGGGCCCGCTCCACTACCCACAGGGCCATGACCGATCCGAACCTAGACTCATGTCCAAATTCCTGCCCGCTCCCCGTAACCCTTAATGCCCTTTACTTCTAGGAAACTGTCTATTTCTGTTTTAAATTTAATTAATGTTGTAGCTTCTACAGCTTTTTGTGGCAGCATATTCCATGGACCTACCACCCTCTGAGTGAAGTAGTTCCTCCTCATCTCAGTTTTGAAAGAGCAGCCCCTTATTCTAAGACTATGTCCCCTAGTTCTCGTCTCACCCGTCATCGGGAACATCCTCCCCGCATCCACCCGATCCAACCCCTTCACAATCTTATATGTTTCAATAAGATCGCCTCTCATTCTTCTGAACTCCAATGAGTAGAGTCCCAATCTACCCAACCTCTCCTCATATGACCACCCCCTCATCCCCGGGATTAACCGAGTGAACCTTTTTTGCACTGCTTCGAGAGCAAGGATGTCTTTCCTTAAGTAAGGACACCAAAACTGTATGCAGTATTCCAGGTGCGGTCTCACCAATACCTTGTACAACTGAAGCAATACCTCCCTATTTTTATATTCTATCCCCCTAGCAATGAAAGCCAACATTCCATTGGCCTTCTTAATCACTTGCTGCACCTGCATACTAACCTTTTGAGTTTCGTGCACAAGGACCCCCAGATCCCTTTGCACTTCAGTACTCTCCAGTTTCTTGCCATTAAGATAATAAATTGCTCTAGGATTTTTCCTGCCAAAGTGCATCACCTCACACTTTCCAGTGTTGTATTCCATCTGCCAAATCTCTGCCCACTTACTTAGCCTGTCTATGTCCCCTTGCAGGTTTTTTATGTCCTCCTCACTCACTACTTTCCCTCCCATCTTTGTATCATCTGCAAATTTTGATATGTTACACTTGGTCCCTTCCTCCAAATCGTTAATATAGATTGTGAAGAGTTGGGGACCCAGCACTGACCCCTGTGGAACACCACTAGTTACTGATTGCCAGTCTGAGAATGAACCATTTATCCCAACTCTTTGCTTTCTGTTAGATAGCCAATCCTCTATCCATGCCAGAATATTACCCCCAATCCCGTGATTTTTTACCTTAAGCAATAATCTTTTGTGTGGCACCTTGTCAAATGCCTTTTGGAAGTCTAAATACACTACGTCCACTGGTTCCCCTTTATCCACTCTATATGTTACTTCCTCAAAGAACTCCAGCAAATTTGTCAAACATGACTTCCCCTTCGTAAAACCATGCTGACTTTGTCCTATTAAATTATGATTATCCAAATGTCCTGTTACTGTTTCCTTAATAATGGACTCCAAAATTTTACCTACCACAGATGTTAGGCTAACCGGTCTATAGTTACCAGCCTTCTGTCTACTGCCCTTTTTAAATAAGGGTGTTACATTAGCAGTTTTCCAGTCTGCCGGGACCTTAGCGGAATCCAGGGAGTTTTGAAAAATTATTACCAATGCATCTACAATCCCTACCGCCACTTCCTTCAAGACTCTAGGATGTAAGCCATCAGGTCCAGGTGATTTATCCGCCTTGAGTCCCATTATTTTACCGAGTACCACTTCCTTAGTGATTTTGATCGTGTTTAGCTCCTCTCCCCCTATAGCCCCCTGTTTGTCCAGTGTTGGGATATTCTTAGTGTCCTCTACTGTAAAGACTGATACAAAATATTCATTCAGTGTTTTTGCCATCTCCATATTTCCCACCATTAATTTCCCGGTCTCATCCTCTAAGGGACCAAACTTGTATTTTATATAGCGCCTTTCACGGTCTGAGAACGTCCCAAAGTGCTTCACAGCCAATAAAGTATGTAGAAGTATAATCACTACTGTAATGTAGGCGTATTAAATTATTATGGAATCATTTAGCACCGTCTCGGACACCGATGCCAGGAATTCATCTTGTGGGAAATCTGCCACCTATTACCTTGCAGTGCCTATCCAAGGAAACCAACCCTGATGCTAACCTTTTAAAAAGCAATCCATCATTAATTAGCCCATTACAAATTTGTCTCTTATTTTTGCTGAGGTGTTAAGTTGATCAACTACATAAGTTTTGTAGACACATGGTTTGATATGCTTGCAGTTCTTACTCAACCCAAAAGAATTATGAAAAAGAATTGGTGAAAAGTGCAACTTTTAAGTTACTGAAGTGATGCATGAACAGAACAAGGAAACTGCTTTTAAGCGGTTAGAAAAGGATGCTAGTTTTTGTAGAGAATTATGAAAATGTTAAAATCTTCAGTGCCAGAGTGCTAAGTTGTCTCTACACTATCCATTTGTGGAAATTCTCTTCCTTTCTCTCTACCCATTCAAAACAGAGAATTTAGGACCACACCATCTACAAAATTAACCTTCAAAGTCATGAAGGGCTTTGATAGAGTAGATGTAGAGAAAATATCTCGGATTGTGGGGGGGGAATCCAAAACTAGGGGTCATAAATACAATATAGTCACGAATAAATCCAATAAACAATTCAGGAGCAGCTTCTTTACCCAGAGAGTGGTTAGAATGTGGAAACTAAATACTGCATAGAGTAGTTTAGGCAAATAGCATAGATGCATTTAAGGGGCAGCTAGATAACTACATGAGGGAGAAAGCAATGGAAGGTTTGCTGGTAGGGTGAGATGAAGTAGGGTGGGAGGAGGCTTGTGTGTAGCATAAACCAGTTGGGCTAAATGGACTGTTTCTGTGCTGTACCTTCTATGTAAAATCAGTTTGCAGAAAAATTCATGCCAGAAACTAAGTAAACACCCTGGTACAGACTGCTTTCCCATCTCCTTCAATTTTTTTCTTTAAAATACATTCAAAAAATATAAAAACTTATAGTCCCACAACAGTTCAGTGCATAAATGCAACATCTGGTGCAACTACTGAATAATGGATCATAAAGATCCCTTGTTTGATCCTTGAAATGTTGGAGGGAGAAAAAGTCATGACCACTATCCAGTGATCACTGCAGGAAGTGTGCATGTGGGTCATTCAATGGAGTTCATAAGGAAAAGGGAGGTTGGGTTGGGGAGCGGGAAGGAAAGCACAAAATATAAATTGTGCTGTTCAAAGTTAGTAATACAGTACTAATTTTTCCCCATTTGCGGCATGTCTGGCAATGACGAGAGAGACAAGAGTTTCCTACGGTTAACACAGTAACCATGCACATAAAAGATAGTTTCCAATTGCAAAATGTCCATGTCATTCGTGCATACAACAAAACACAGAACAAAATAATCAGGGCTCAACAGAACTACTGCAGCACAAACCAGAAACAGTACAGAAATAATTTGTTTTCTACACTGCTATAGATCACAAGCAACAACATGATTCAAGTTTCCTTTCCAAGCTGAAACGAGTGCTGCACCCAAGGTTTCACATTTTTGACACCTGACTAGCAGACACGTATCAAATGCTGTACTGCTAGGACAGCAGTTTCGTTTTCTATGGAGGATCTCTTGTGCACGCGCGCACACACACACACACACACACATTGTTTCTTAAGTGTCAGAATAAATTAGTTTCAAAACTTGAGGAAATGTCTAGGTACACAAACTATTTAGAAAATGTCAAATTCAACTAACCTAATCCAACATTAATGACAAAACTTACTAAAATGATGACATGCCCAGTCAATAAAGAAACCAACATTATTATAATACAGTTTTAACAGATCCATCCAAACAGAGGAGCAGTGTTCCTTTTGACACAAGAAAAACTGCACACTCATTGCTGCATCTAAAAGGAAAATCAATGGACCACAGCTTCACAGATCAGATTCTAGTTCAGCCAAGTTTCCTCCTCGCTCCCTTCACTCTTCCCCTTTTTTGGAGGGGAAAATTGCTAATGTGATTTAGCATTTCACATTTACAATACAAGCTTCAACGTTAAGACAGAGAAAGCATTAGTACCCAAAGCTGTTACTACATTTTCAGTCCAAGTGCACAACCTTCTCACTAAAATGACTGGGGATTCATGCTCATATACTGCAGTGTGATCGCTTCCTTAGGAGCTACGCAATGAGAAAATGTCAAAACAAGTAGGATTTTTTTTTTTAAAAAGCATTGGAAGATAAAGTTCTATTATGAGTTGAACAAAGTGTTTGCTTGGATGAAGGCTCCAAAGATTATACCAGCCGTGAACTACTTAGCAGATAATCCACTGTACATCTTCACACAGCAAAACTGTGAATTCAGGTGCACAGGTCAATAGCTTTGTGACTTCCTACACACCAGTAGAATCTGTAAAGTTTCCTAGGTATACACCACAGCCCAGCATCAAGTTCTAAAGAATACATGTACACACAAAATTACAAAGCACATGATAATTTATCACATGGCACCAAATTATAAAAATAGACTACGGAGAACTGGAGGTAGGAGAGCAGACAGCTAGAGCATCGTCTTGATCTTGACAAAAACATTACTGTTTGCTGACAGCAGTGCACAGTATAACCCAATTATGCCACGTAATTTGACAAGTGCAACCAATTTACAGCTCAGCACTCACAAAAAGAAACAGATATCTTTATCTACTTGAGCAACAGTCAAGACATCCTGAAGGGAATTGTTTCTGGAAACTTAAAGCACATTTAATCAAATCTTAAGAGATTTCTCACCATCTATTCTCTTAATAAAAACGTACAAGTTGCAATTTTCAAATCTAATCCCAGCTACTGGAAAATCTGGACTATAAATCACAACTGCATAAAATTCATCCACCCCATTTTTTGGGATGCACAGAGGCATAAAAGTACAATATTGGCGTGAAATGTTATGGGGCCCAATTCAAAATTAAATGGTCAACATAATCCTCAACAATGAAGTTATATGGATCAGTTATTGAAGTGCCGAACAGATATAGCTTACATTAAACAAATCAAGACTTAGCGGTTTCACAATTTGTAAAATAAATTGGAAGTAGATGTGTAAATAAGTTGCTATTTTCAGATTCTATAGCCTGTTGCCAGGGGCCAGCAAAGCTTTAAAACAGTTTACAATTGAAGTTAACAGGGGAAGCAATATTGAAACTGGACTGGATGGAAAGAAAGAAAGGAAATTGCAGTCAAGGGATCGGAAAGCATGGATAAAAAAAAAACAGAAGTAAGCCTGAGGTAGAAGAATTATCAGTTTCATAGGGGCCTGTATGAATAAAGCTTCAGAGGGCTGGAGCTCATATTTCATCCCAATTTGAAATTCATTAATCCATTTGACATTTGTTTGAAATCTACACCAAAAAATTTGCTACTGCACTGTGCAAAGTTCTACAGGATCCACTCACAGCCTTGGTGTTAAGTACAGCATCCATGAATTTTTCATAATGTTCCCAGAGTTATATTTCCACTTTATAGTGTCACGCCAAGACACATAATTCATTAGCAAGAATCTGCATCAAGGATTTCCCAATCTCCAGCCTAATAATGCAACTTACCCATTTTTTTTTTTTAAAAAGGAACAGCTGGAGGTGAGCCATTCAATTTTTGCTCATCTAAGTTCAGTACAGGGAACTAGAGCAGTTCCATTTTTCACATCCGGTGTCAGCAGCATGTACTGCCAGGTCAGATATACCAGATCCAGATGCAGACTGAAGCTCTATCCCAACCTCACTGCACCACTGCATATTTTTCTACTTCCCATGCAGTAACCTTCATAGCATCTGTGCAAAATTGCTGATTTGCACCAAATTCCAGGCTGTGTAGTACTATGGACCCATAGCGACTGGCATCTGAGGCAAGAAACATTCTGTATAGTTGTTAGAGAGACAATTTTCATTCCAGTCTGGACTGGATCTGAACTCTCAAGTCCCAGAGGTGAATACTCCGTAAGCAAACCCAGTACAACACTAAGGGGCAAAAATTGGGTTGTGCCCCCTACCTTCGCCGGGGCGCTAATTTTAGCACCCCTGTGGCCGATTTTCCCAGGTAGCGCCCCAAGAGGGAGAAGGGGCGCTACTGGAAGCGCCTCTTGGGGCGCTGCAAGCCAATATCGCGGCGCTATGTGCCGCAGCGTCGCACCGCGGTACTGCAGGCCTTCCTCCCCTTATTAAAGGGGAGGGGCCTGGTGCAGCACATCCCGGCGCCCAGCTGGGACACCAGGGATAAGGAGTGCCGGCAAACGAGCCCGGCACTCAAGAGGAGGGGGGGGGGCTTCACGGGGGCTGGGGACAGGTGCTGGCAGGCGGCCAGCAACAAAAATGGCCGCCCGCCACCTCCCCTTTAACTAGCGCTGCCACGCCTAGGCGCTAATGGGAGGCGCAAATCAACTGAATTTAGCCCCCTAAATCTCCAGAGATACAACAATTTATATAGTGCTTTTAACGTAGTAAATAGTCCCAAGGTGCTTCACAGGAGTGCCAAGACAAGAAAATTGTCAATGAGCCACATAAGAAATTAGGGCAGATGAAGATGTAGGTTTTAAGGAGCGTCCTAAAGGAGGAAGGAGAGGTAGAGAGGTGGAGAGGTTTAGGGAGGGAGTTCCAGAGCTTAGGGCCTTGGCAACAGAAGGCACGGCCCCCGATGGTTGAGCGATTATAATCAGGGATGCTCAAGAGGGCAGAATTTGAGGAGCACAGATATCTTGGGGGGAGTGGGGGGGGGGGTTGTGGGGTTGAAGGAGATTCGAGAGATAGGGAGGGGCGAGGCCATGGAGGGATTTGAAAACAAGGAGGAGAATTTTGAAATCAAGGTGTTGCTTAACCGGGAGCCACTGTGGGTCAGCGAGCACAGGGGTGATGGGTGAACGGGACTTGGTGCGAGTTAGGACACGGGCAGCCGAGTTTTGGATGACCTCAAGTTTACGTAGGGTAGAATATGGGAGGCCAGCCAGGAGTGCGTTGGAATAGTCAAGTCTAGAGGTAACAAGGATGAGGGTTTCAGCAGCAGATGAGCTGAGGCAGGGGTGGAAATGGGTGATGTTACGGAGGTGGAAATAGGCGGTCTTAGTTATGCCACAGATATGTGGTTGGAAGCTCAGTTCAGGGTCAAATATGACACCAAGGTTGCGAACAGTGTGGTTCAGCCTCAGACAGATGCTAGGGAGAGGGATGGATTCGGTGGCTAGGGAACAAAGTTTGTGGCGGGGCCCGAAGACAATGGCTTTGGTCTTCCCAATATTTAATTGGAGAAAATTTCTGCTCATCCACTACTGGATGTCGGACAAGCAGTGCGTCAATTTAGAGACCGTGGAGGGGTTGGGAGAAGTGGTGCTGAGGTAGAGCTGGGTGTCGTCAGCATACATTTGGAAACGGACACAGTGTTTTCAGATGCGGTCGCCAAGGGGCAGCATATAGATGAGAAATAGGAGGGGCCAAGGATAGATCCTTGGGGGACCCCAGAGGTAACGATGCAGGAGTGGGAAGAGAAGCCATTGCAGGTCATTTTCTGCCTACGATTAGATAGATAAGAATGGAACCAGGCAAGTGCAGTCCCACCCAGCTGGATGATGGTGGAGAGGCGTTAGAGGAGGATGGCGTGGTCAACTGTGTCAAAGGCTGCAGACAGGTCGAGAAGGATGAGGAGGGATAGTTTACCTTTGTCACAGTCAAAAAGGATGTCATTTGTGACTTTGACGAGAGCCGTTTCAGTACTGTGCACTGTTAACAACATAGAAGATGGCTCTGCCATTGGACTGTTTCCTGGCAAGGCAGGTCAGCTGAGTACTGGCAAAACTCATCAATTGGGGCCAACAGAATTCAAACACCATCCAAGGAGAGATTCAAACTCAGATCTTCTAAATAGGGAGTCAAATGCAGTGGGAAATGTTTCTATTTTTTCTTGGAATTTGCCACAGGGACAGCAAATCAGTTTTCAAACTTATTGCCAGGAGTTAGTGTCAGCCTTGTGCATTCACTTTGTTTGTAGGAAAACAAGTAACAGACATAAACTACATAGAAAAAGCACAGGGGTGGAGTTTCTGCTTTGGGCCCAATCGGCAATCTGGGTGCAAATTGCACTATTTTCCGAAGTGAAGTTATGGTTCAAGTTTCCGCCCAACTCATTTGCATAATCACAAAAGTAAAATCTTCCATGAACCAGTGCAATAGAATGTAACTGCTTAATTTTTTTCCTTGCATTAAAAAACAAACACTCATTCATGTATTTAAAAGTGGTAACCTGGTGCAGTTTTATTAATACAGCTGAAAATCTGTTGATCACAAAAAATAAGCTTTTTAATAAGAATGTCTAGTCCACCACCTGTGAGTAACCTGATTTTAAACGACTGAAAATTACTTTTAAAAAAATATACCGAACCATTTACTAGCTTCATTGGTGCACATCAGTCAGTTTCTTAGTAAATGGAATATTTAATATTTAAAAACTTTTGAAACATGCCTACTAGGGCCTTTGCACCTAAAAAAAAATCAATTTGAAGAGCCTCATCGAACGGTTGCACACAGCAGAATCTCGCCATGCTCATTATTTCGATCTGGGGTCATGGCCACTTTTGGGGGTGGAACCGACTTCCAGCACGATATTTTTTAAACCAGCGTTGAAGATCGCGGAAACTCGATTTACACTCGACGTAACTTATGCTTAAAATTCCCCATCTTTTACACTGGTTTGGCCAATTTCAGGCGAAGCTATAGGCCACGGTCTCCAACTCCTTACACAGAACAAATATGCCACGCTTCATCCAATTATAGAAGGTGTTAAGATAACTGTGAAACAGATTAATCAATTTTCCCAGCAGGCACTGAAAGGAAATTGCTTGAAAACAAATTTAATGTTGGCCTGGGCAACTGCTGATGTCAAGCCCTGAATTACAGCTACCAGAGCTTGAAGCCATTTTGAGGAGGAGTCAATTTTCATTAGTTTTATTTTGTGTATTTATACACTACAATAGAAAATCAAGGCAATTAAAACCCAGCACCATGGCCGACAGAAGTAACCACGGCTCAGTAAATGGTTGCCGTGCATCCGTAACTGCCCACTTGGTAACTCCTGATCTCAGCAAGGCAGTCAAGGGGAGGCATGGTACTTTTTTTAAAAAATTTATTTGTTCACTGGATGTGGACGTTGCTGCCAAGGCTCCTTTACATAAAAGGGGGGAAAACTAACTGGTCTGCGAGCCACTGGAGAATGTTTACATGCTTTCACGTAGCATGTGATTACTGAATGAGAGAGGGGTGAGACTGAGAACACTAATCAGTTGTCCATCCTCCAGTCTAAGAGTAAAGGCTTTCTATTTTGAATAAGGGGAAGGAAAAAAACAAACTTCAAAAAGATAAAATTTCTACAATTAAAGACATCGATGATCATAAATTGGCATCAGTAATAACAAAATTCATTCAGCAAAATAATATGTATATTCACAAAAAGGTAAAGCACAGCACTTTTGTAATTCAACTTTCAATAAACTTGAGAATCTCTCGCTAAAATTTGTGGTTATTATTTGTGACCCGATGGTCAATATTATCACTTGCCCAAGGCAGTGTGAATTAACTTTCCAAGAACTACCGGTGTTCATTTGCCTAAATAGGCAAGTTGATATGAAATCAAATCACACATCCTGTGGAATATCATCTGGTCATACTGGGTGCAGCATATATTTCCCATTTAAAATATGAGGAATTATGCAACCAAGCCACAGTAGAAATTCTGCTGCTCATTAATCACTTAATTGGACGACTATCTGTGGCTGCTTTTAAAGAGGTGTAAAATCCAAATATGCATAGTTAAGAAGCAAGGAGTTCATGGGGTTGCAATGCAATGTAACAACATTTTGATGCTCCCTAACACACTGTGCACTGCAGTGGAAGAGGGATGATTTACAGCCATAGCTGCCCATTTAGCAAGTTCCAATTTCTGCATTGCTCAGAGGTGGACAGGAAACTGTGAAATTCTTACCCACACTTAGCTAGACAGTTGGATGCCCAGGCTGCTGCCCTGGCCCTGCACCAAGAACGTCCGTGTGAACTGCTTCAAGAGCGGATTATGAACCATGTTAGCCTGGGTACAGTCCCTGGTTGCTGCATAGATTATGCTGTAGCTCTACTAATCAACGTGGCTTATAGAAAATTTGAACCATCGAGCATAGGACAATATAGATTACAAGATATCTTGAGAATACAGCACCATTTTTATCCGTTACCCAGTTAGTTTTTTTTCCTTTACAGTAATAGAATCCTACACAATATTTTCTGTACCTGGGTCTAAATGTGAAAAAGACGACTGGAAAGAGTCCATTTCAAGACACACAAGGATCTAGGATCCTTATGGAAACTCCAAAGACTGTCTTGTGGTGCTAATTACACCCTTTGGTAGCAGACCAACACAGGAATCATGGAATACTTAAGCTAAGGGTCCCTCCACCAAGTCTATTATACAGAGCGACTGCGTGTGCTTAGGTCCCCTGGTACATGAGCTGTCAAACAAGACAAAACAGAAGTTATAAAGCAGATTTACGCAGGTTAATATATATAATAAAATTTATTTGCACTTAAATGTACAGAAGCAAATATATTAAGCAAGTCACAACATTCCATCTCAAATGCACTGAAAACACATTTCAGGCTTTGTTAATGGGAAAACTCATTTTAAAAGGGTCAACATTTACCTGCAGTACCTGTTATACCTCTCGGCAGCACTGTGCTTGGTAATGCTGATTAAATGCCTTTCACATACCATTACGTACAAAGGTCACCAATGGTACGGTGTTTTGACAGTCAGAGTTAATATCTCATCCCAGTGCGAATACATTGGGTCTGAGATTATACTAAATCATGAGTCGTTTTTTAATTTCTTCTAAGGTAAATCTAATAAAAAAGAGTTGCATTTATATAGCGCCTTTCACGACCACCGGACGTCCCAAACCGCTTTACAGAAGTAGATTGTTTCTGAACCGGAACCATTGCCCTTAATCTGGGCCTGGGCGTGCAGCAAATTATTCACCTCCTCCAAGCAGTTCTAGGAGTAACCTAATTCAACTACCTATCACCCTTCCCACTCTCCCCAAGGGATTGCCTGTCAGCCATCACCAAGTGTTCCCCTTTTGAGCTCACCACTCTCTCAAGCCATAGCTTCCGGCAGGTCCCATGTGCAACCTGCTCGATACTTCCTCCCCACCGGCTACCACCTGCCTCATCCCAGTCCCATTCGCTTTTGGTGTTCATCCTGACCTCATTCAGTCTTCTTGTGTTCCACTATCGCTCAGTGCTTCTCCCTCACGTGCCTCAGCCCATCTGGTCTACCAACTCCCCTGTCTCAGCCCCAGCTTATCCTGTCCTGTGCTGACTTCCAACCGGTTGTGCTGCCTCAGCCTACCCCAATTACAGTGCCCAAGGCTGTCCCCACCCTGTTGCTCCTAGCTCCTTTCCAGAACTAACAAGGGAAAGTTAGTACTGGAAGCAGCAATTTATTTTTGAACATACAAATGGATGACTCTCACTAGCCATCCTCCAACAATCAGAATGTAATTTTCTTAGAATAATATCTAGTTTCACAGCACAGAGGTGAGCTAAACCCTCCAAATCTGAACAGTGTCCAAAATCCAGTCAGAACCAAGGAAACACAAAAGCCCAGGTTTTTTTTTTACTTCTCCCTTAATCCCCCTTAATTCCTCTGCAAAAAGAAAATTAATTGACACAGAAACCTTAGCATCCTACAGCAATAAAATGGGTAACCAGATTTTGCAGAGTCAGACCCACCATCTAGAGCATCTCAACATATCAGCCAGTCATCTTAACAATTGACAACAGCTAGAAATCCCATTTCACGTCACAACAAAGATACTTATAAAAAATTTCAAACACATTAGATGGCTCAAAATTGAAGGAACCACAGTTACGTGGTACATACTGCTAACCAAGACAGCTGAACTAAATGTACTGCTCACAAATTATTAAAATTAAGCTTTTTGCTCTAATTTTACACCAGGTACCAAAAGCTAAATAACCTCCTTTGAAACAAGACTTTATTCCTTCTTCACAAAATGCTTCATCTTTCTTACACATCTTAAAATAAAATCCAAATTAGTGACGTGGCTCCCTTTCAAATTTGTCATTCAATCTTGAGTAACTGCTAGAAGCAATTTGACTAAAAATGTTCACATACATGCTAGTACTACAGTTGGTATTTTTCACAAGTCAAAATGACCAGTTAAGGATCATGACTGCTCACTGGTAACAACAGTTTTGGAGTAAGCCCTGCAACTTTAACACACTCCATTCAAAGCATTGATTATAATAGAGCTCTACCCTGAACAAAACAGCAAATTATGTCACATCCTTCTTGTACAATTTAGTTCCTCTTTCTTATCCCTGTCTTCAGCAAATCTTTAATTATTTTTTATAGGAAGGACTTTCTTGCTGACTTAAATGCAATAGGCATAGGTAGTTTCACATGATTAATAAGTTAACCAGATTCACAAAAATACATACAAGCAAGATAGTTTCACTGACCCAAGGAACAAATGTTATTTTACTGGTACAGTCCTGTATGACTTAACTGATCATATTACTAGTCTGAGGTTGACAACATAGCAAGTGTCTTGTGGTGGGGGCCAGAGAACGACAAAAGTGATACGACCACTTACTTATATCTCCGCAACAGTGCCAATCTCTTCCCCACCTCAACCCCTGCCTCCCCACCACTGCTGAAACCCTTACCCACACTGTTACTACCACCAGGCTCGATTACTCCAGTGCCCCTTGCTTGCCATCACCCACTCTCCATAAACTACAAATATTTGAAGTGTTCTGGATTTTTCATTCACTTATGTTCTTGACGGACACTTTTTTTCCCTCCTGCCCCTACTTTGTAATTACACAATTTATCTACTAACACCAAGGCTTTAAAAAAAATGACACACATGGAAATAAGAATGATGAACTGGTTACATATTTGAATTCTTATGCTAGATATATTACTTGGGTTCAGTGTCAATGGCTACTCCTATTAACAGATTTCCTGTCCCCTGCTAACCAGTGTGTCGTTTATCTGCCCAATAGCTAGGGAAAAGTAGTGAGTCTCCGGGATTGAACAAAGAACCCTCGTCACTGTTTACTGGAATTTATCACATACCAAGAAAATTATACAATCTATCAGGCGAGCTTAGGCTGTAAACTAAAATGTATTTAACATTAAACAGGTAAGTTAACAGTCAAAATAACAAGGTACTTCTACATTACCTTTCAACATAACATTGGTATCTAGGAACAGGAGTAGGCCATTTAGCCCCTCGAGCCTGTTCATTGAGAACATGGCTGATCTGTGACCGAACTCCATATACACGCCTTTGGCCCATATCCCTTAATACCGTTGGTTAACAAAAATCTATTAATCTCAGATTTAAAATTAACAATTGATCTAGCATCGATTGCCGTTTGCAGAACAGTTTTCCAAACTTCCACCACCCTTTGTGAAGTGATTTATTTATTTTAAAAAGGGGCCTCTAGGTAATTTCTCCTGCTTTTTATGATTTTTGACTGCTGTGGCTGGGTGCCCAGGTCAGCCTTGCCTGAGAAACCCAACCATTTTGCTTTGGGCTCCCAACTTGATTAACGTCAGATGAGAATCTGAGCTGAATGGGAATCAAATCTACATCCATCCAAACTCTGTAACTGGTAGCACACAAACAGTGCATTTACCTTGAACTTTTAATAAATAGCATTGATGGAGGCTGGTTCCTTTAATGATATTAATGTCTTCATTGAAGTAGTGCCCCATGATATAGGACACCACACAGTACTGTGGTGTATCCTGTATAACCTGCAAGATCCTGATACATTATCCTTAGTAAATTGCACAGAACTTCAATCATCTGCATATTATAACTTGGTTATGTTGCTATAAGCAAACTTTGATAAAAGTAACTCTTCATTGAAGAATCTTGCTTAATATTCAATGGCTCTGATTTCCTTGTTAATGTTACTTATTCAACTTTCACCATCAAAAACAGATTAACTGGTTACCTCTGTGGGAGCTTACTGTGAATAAACTGACTGCCATATTTGCCGCCATAACAGAATCTGCATTTTAAATCAATTAATTATATGTGAAGCACTTTCAGGTGTTTGAGAGATATGATAAGGTGTTCTATAAATTCATCTTTCTCTGTTCTGGCTTCATACTGAAAGGGTTAATTTGAACTCATGTTAAATTAAAACTCTTAGCTGTAAAAGGGAATGGAAGTTATGTACGAAATAGAAGAAGCAGCAACCAGGTGGATGATAAGAAGTGGCTGCCTAGCTCCATTCAAGGACAGCATACAATGGACAACTGTAGAGAAATACAATGGACAAGTATGGGAATGAGATAAGACCCAGCACCCAGGCAAGACATAGAATGTGGTTCCCAACAAACATATGCTTGCAGCATATATATGTATTAAAGATTGTTTTTTTTTTAGTTTGTAGCCGACAAAGAAATAGAACGAATTAACCGGTTTAGTCTGAATTGACATAATTGTAATCATGTGATATTTTGTAACAATGTGATTGGATAATTCTTAAATAAAAGGTTGCAACTGACAACGGGAGGTCGAGAAGCCGGGGTCACTAGGCCGGGTGAGGTCTATGACGCTTCTCCCAGAGATCTCTGAACATTAATAAACTGTTTGCTTTTACCCATCAACACAGACTGGAGTGAATTAATTTCTCCCTAACAATACTCTAAGGATATTGCTGGAAGATCAAGAAAGTTCCCTGCTGAATATTTGAGATGGCTGTGGCTCAGTTGGTAGCACTCTTGCCTTGGAGTCAGAAGGCTGTGGGTTCAAGTTCCAGTCCAGACATTTGAGCACAAAAATCTAGGCTGACACTCCAGTGCAGTACTGAAAGAGTGCTGCACGTTCGGAGGTGCCGTTAAACCGAGGACCCATCTGCTCGCTCAGGTGGACGTAAACGATCCCACGGCACTATTTTGAAGAGGAGCAGGGGAGTTATCCCCGGTGTCCTGGCCAATATTTAGCCCTCAATCAACATCACTATAAACAGATTATCTGGTCATTATGTTTGTAGGAGCTTGCGGTGCGCAAATTGGCTACCACGTTTCCTACATTACAACAGTGACTACACTTCAAAAAGTACTTCATTTGCTGTAAAGTGCTTTGGGACGTCCAGTGGTTGTGAATGGCTATATATAAATGCAAGTCTCTCTGTGTAGAAGTGTTTCCTAATTTCATTCCTGAACGGTCTGGCTCTAATTTTTAAGACTATGCCCCCTTGTCCTAGAATCCCCAACCAGCAGAAATAGCTTCTCTCTACCGTATCTGTTCCCTTTAATGTCGTGAAAACTTCAATCAAATCACCCTTTAACCTTCTAAATTCTAGGGAATACAACCCTAGTTTGTGTAATCTCTCCTCGTAATTTAACCCTTGGAGTCCGGGTATCATTCTGGTAAACCTACGCTGCACTCCCTCCAAGGCAAATATATCCTGCCTAAAGTGTGGTGCCCAGAACTGCTGATAGTACTCCAGGTTTGGTCTAACCAGGGCTTTGTACAGCTGCAGCATAACTTCTATCCCCTTGTATTCTAGTCCTCTAGATATAAAGGCCAGCATTCCATTAGCCTTTTTGATTATTTTCTGTACCTGTTCATGACATTTAATGATCTATGTACCTGGACCCCCAAGTCTCTTAGGACCTCCACTGTTTTTAGCTTTTCACCATTTAGAAAGTACCCT
Source organism: Squalus acanthias (assembly GCA_030390025.1). Lineage (NCBI taxonomy): Eukaryota > Metazoa > Chordata > Chondrichthyes > Squaliformes > Squalidae > Squalus > Squalus acanthias. The sequence goes on along the minus strand of CM059425.1, from coordinate 95,754,220 downwards.
GTTTTATCATTTTTAAGCCCAAAGTGGATGACCTCACATTTGCCACATTTTTGCCTATTCACTTAATCTATCAATATCCCTTTGTAATTTTATCCTTTTATCTACACTACCTACCATGCCGCCTATCTCTGTCTCATTGGCAAATTTGGATATGTGGCTTTCTATGCCATCATCTATGTCGTTAATAAATACAGTGAATAGTTGAGGCCACAAACAGATCCCTGCGGGACACCACTAGTCACACCTGCCAATTAGAGCAGCTGCCCATTATTCCTACACTTGGTCTCCTGGCGTTCAGCCAATTTCCTAACCAGGTCAATAATTTGCCTTCAATTCCATGGGCTTCAACCTTAGTTAACAGTCTCTTATGAGGGACTTAATCAAATGCCTTCTGGAAGTCCATCTAAGTAACATCTATAGACTTTCCCTTAATCACCTCTTCAAAAAATTCAATCAAGTTTGTCAAGCATGACCTACCTTTCACAAATCCATTGATCCTTGAAACACAGTAACATACTTCTTTAGTGGTGAAATACTAGAACGAACTTGCATTTATGCAACACCTTTCACGACCTCAGGGCGTCCCAAAGTGCTTTACAGCCAATGAAGTACTTTTGAAGTGTAGTCACTGTTGCGATGTAGGAAACATAGCAAAAATTTGCACAAAACAAGTGAGCTGAATGACCAGATAACATGCTTTCTGGATGTTGATTGGCCTGGACACCAGGGAAAACTCCCCTGCTCCTCTACAAAACAGTGCCATGGGATCTTTCACGTCCACTTGAGAGCAGACGGAGCCTCAGTTTAACATCTCATTCAAAAAACGGCACCTCCGGCAGTGCAGCACTGAACTCACAATCTCCAACTGACAAATACTACCAAACAACAGTAACAATTTGTATTTATAGCACTGTTAACATAATAAAACGTTCCAAGGCACTTCACAGGAGCTTATACAGACAAATATTGCCACCAAGCCAAAGGAGGAGACATTAGGGCAGGTGACCAAAAGCTTGGTCCAAGAGGTAAGTTTCAAGGAGCGTCTTAAAGGAGAGGGGTGGAGAGGGTTAGAGGGGGAATTCCTGAGCTTCAAACCAGATCTAGCTCAGTCTCTGCTAGCTTAAACTATCTGACTGACTACCTGCTGACAGAGTCAGCCATAATATACATCATGCTCAATCCTTAGCAGATATATTGGAACAGAGCCCACTAAATCGCTCATAACTATATTAGATTGACTGACATTCAGCAGATTTAAATACAGGCAATGTTTGTGGACCAAGCCTGAACCTACTGTGTCAGTAGATTTGAATTGTATAGATTGGCCATTTAAACACATTGGTAGTCATTTTCAGTTTGGGCTCGGATGGAAATTAGTGAGTGTGGATCGGCCGCCTGTTATGCACCCCACCCAATTTATTTGTAAAGGAAAGCTGGGCGTGATGTACAACAGGCAGCCGATACACAACCATCAATTTTCCACCTGTGCCTGAACTGAAAATAGCCCCCATTATTACAATGAAGCCACTAGTTAGATGGGTCCCCATCCAATTATTGACATCCGCCAGCCTGACTGTAGCGGTCAAACAGACCGAACTGAAATAGAATGACAAGGACAACAAGACGTAAAGAAATGCTTCTAAGGAATAAAACTAGTTAAGTGACCTGCTTTGCACCCACACTAATGTATATTCCTGGACCTTGCAGTAACAGCCAATATTAACCAGATGTGTGCACTATAGCCAACAATTAACAAACCAACAGATGACCGGACAAAAAAGCATCACTTTTGTCACAATTTTCTTCTTTTTTTTTTAAACGGACCAAACAAGGTTACTTCAGATGAAGGATACCCCTTGAACCATTTAAACCAGAGTCAGGAAAAAAACAGCCCGCGAAAGGATTCTATCTGGCCCGCCGGCTGCTTCTGGAAATTACCAGAGAAAACAAAAGGTTTTTGCTTCTGCTGCTTTGATTGGCTGCTGCCTGGACTCCGTGGCCCTCCAGGGGTCAACGAGTTTGGTATGTTCCATCTGCAGTGTCCCTGGTATTGGTTTTGTCTGATACGATAGCAAAATACTGCGGATGCTGGAAATCCGAAATAACAACAGAAAACGCTGGAAAAACTCAGCAGGCCAGGCAGCATCCGTGGAGAGAGAAAGAGAGTTAACGTTTCAGGTCGATGAAAGGTCACTATCCATTGGTTTTGTCTGGATCAGTCTGCCTAGCACCCCTCTGTATCTGAGACAATTGGAATAGTCTCAGGTACAAAGACTGTGCATTTGCACTGGTGAGTCATTTTGCAGCGCGTGTTGGGTGAGGTCACAGCTCGAGGAGTATCCAGCTAAGGTTTTTTTGATTATCCCTTTGGGTGCCTGCTTTTTAAAAAAATAAATCTGTGTACTTAATATGCAGGTGGGTTGCGAACCCGGGGGGGGGAGGGGGGGAGGAAGAGAAAGAGAGAGAGAGAGAGAGAGAGAGAGAGAGAGAGAGAGAGAGAGAGAGCGAGCGAGCGAGCCGGCCTAGAATTGCATTGGTGGGGTTGGCAGGGGGTGGGTGGTGGTGCATTTTCCAGTTGAACGAAGCGGATTGGCTGTCTGATTTTGCATTCGCCGTTGACATAATGGGCCACATGAACAAACTGAATTTAAGACTGCAAGGGAAGGGGCTTTTTGCTCATGATTTGCAGTTCAGTGTGAAGTCATTTATGATGAAGTTACTCCTTTTCTCCAGTCAGATAGAAAACAAGCAGTTCAGCCATTTTCCCACTTTGCAACAGATTGCTGTTTGCGATGAAAAGCACACGACATCACTACTTGACTTGCATGCTGAATTTTCGCCGATTCCAGGATGTTAAAATGATAGAAAATGATCTGTCTTTGGTATCCTTGCCATTCGCATTTGATGTTGACAACGCTCCATGTAAGCTCCAACACGAGCTCATCGATCTGCAGGGTGACTCATTGCTTGCGGAGCAATTCAAATCGGTGCCGCTTCCTGGGTTTTACGCCTCTTTCAATGAACAAAGCTTTCCAAAGATCAAGACTCATGCCCAGAAGATGCTTGTGCTGTTTGGATCAACATACACATACGAGCAGATATTTTCTGTGATGAAATTCAATAAATCAAGACATTGCTCATCAATGAGCAATGACCACCTTGCAGCAGTCCCACTCAAGGGACTTGAGCATATAAACCTAGGCTGACACTTCAGTGCAGTACTGAGGGAGCGCTGCACTGTCAGAGGTGCCGCCTTTCGGATGAGACGTTAAACCGAGGCCCCCGTCTGCCCTCTCAGGTGGACGCAAAAGATCCCATGGCACTATTTCAAAGAGGAGCAGGGGAGTTATCACCAGTGTCCTGGCCAATATTTATCCCTCAATCAACATCACAAAAACAGATTATCTGGTCATTATCACATTGCTGTTTGTGGGAGCTTGCTGTGCGCAAATTGGCTGCCGCGTTTACAACAGTGACTCCACTTCAAAAGTACTTCATTGGCTGTAAAGCGCTTTGAGACGTCCGGTGGTCGTGAAAGGCGCTATATAAATGCGAGTCTTTCTTTCGATTGCAACCACGGAGATGATGCCTGACTTCAGTTCTCTGGCTAGCGCACATCAGAGGCTTCATTCTTCCCATTGAGTGCGTCTTTGTTTTTCTTTAACCCAATTTTTAATATACAAGTCTAAGACTATATTTTGACCTGTTATGCAATCGCTTCTGTACACACTACTCAAGTCAGGACAAAAATTACTTTTCTAATAAAATTACATTATACTAGATGTTATGTTCATATGATTTGTTTCTGATCTATAATTGTTACAATGATAGTGCTGAAAATTTATAACTAACAATTTTTTTACAGCAGTTGTCGAGTAACCAATTTTAATTATGGCATATCATCAATGGGTAAGCTAAGTTTTGGGTAAACCTGTGTAGCATGTTCATTAGCATGATAAGAAGTGTTATGAACAGAGCTTTCCAACAGGCTCATGCCCAGAAGATGCTTGTGCTGTTTGGATCAACATACACGTGAGCAGATATTTTCTGTGATGAAATTTAATAAATCAAGACATTGCTCATAGATGAGGGACAGTCAGCATGGATTTAAGGGAAGGTCATGTCTGACTAACTTGATTGAATTTTGAGAGGAGGTAACAAGGAGGGTCGATGAGGGTAGTGCGTTTGATGTAGTCTACATGGATTTTAGCAAGGCTTTTGATAAGGTCCCGCATGGCAGACTGGTCACGAAAGTAAAAGCCCATGGGATCCAAGGCAAAGTGGCAAGTTGAATCCAAAATTGGCTCAGAGGCAGGAAACAAAGGGTAATGGTCAAAGGGTGTTTTTGTGACTGGAAGGCTGTTTCCAGTGGGGTTCCGCAGGGCTCAGTACTGGGTCCTTTGCTTTTTGTGGTATATATCAATGATTTGGACTTGAATGTAGGAAGTATGATTAAGAAGTTTGAAGATGATACAAAAATTGGCCGTGTGGCTGATAATGAAGAAACAACTGCAGGAAGATTCCAATGGACTGGTCAGGTGGGTAGAACAGTGGCAAATGGAATTCAATCTGGAGAAGTGTGAGGTATTGCATTTGGGGAGGGCTAACAAGGCAAGGGAATACACTATAAATGGTAGGACACTGAGAAGTGCAGAAGATCAGAGGGACCTTGGTGTGCATGTCCACAGATCCCAGAAGGTAGCAGGACAGATAGATAAGGTGGTTAAAAAGACATATAGGATACTTGCCTTTATTAGCCATAGGCATTAGGCATAGAATATAACAGCAGGGAGGTTATGCTTGAACTGTATAAAACACTAGTTAGGCCACAGCTAGAATACTGCGTGCAGGTCTGGTCACCACATTACAGAAAGGATGTGATTACACTAGAGTGGGTGCAGAGGAGATTTACGAGGATGTTGCCTGGGCTGGGGAATTTTAGCTATGAGGAAAGATTGGATAGGCTGGTGTTGTTTTCTTCGGAACAGAGGAGGCTGATTGAGGTGTATAAAATTATGAGGGGCCTAGATAGAGTGGATAGGAAGGACCCATTTCCCTTCGCAGAAGGGTCAATAACCAGGGGGCATAGATTTAAAGTAATTGGCCAGAGGTTTAAAGGGTGGTGGGGGTTTGGAACTCACATTTAAAAAGTACTTGGATATGCACTTGAAGTGCCATAACCTACAAGGCTACGGACGAAGTGCTGGAAAGTGGGATTAGGCTGGATAGCTCTGTCGGCTGGCACGGACAAGATGGGCCGAATGGCTTCCTTCTGTGCTGTAAATTTCTATGATGCTATGATTATTTTTATTAAGTGTAGAAACAACACAAAGGGTTCTTGAGGCAATAAATGCCAGAACAAGGTTTAATGGTAGCCGTTAACTTTGTGTGTGCGTAGCAATGTTCCCATTAAGCCACGCAGCCGCCTGGGGGTCCTGCACAGGCCACTCACACTGCAGCCCTCGACAGCTCACCAAAACGTGTTAAGTGGCCCTCCAGCCCAAATAACTGCCCACCCCGATTTAAACTAACATCTCACCCTACCTTCTCAGCTTTCAATGCCTATCCTACCAGACAGACGGATACCCGGTCCCATGCCTCATCCTAAGAACAGCATCAGACAATTCAGTACTCCCTTAATACTGTACTGGCGTGAAAGTGTATATTATGTGCTCGTCAACATGCTGTAGTGCTCAAACCCAAAAACCTAACTTGGAGGTTAGAGTACTACCAACTGAAGCAGACTGACATTAATACTGTGATATACAAGTACCAAAACCTGAAGAAAATCAATTAAATTCCAGGGAATTGAAACAGGATACATAACTATAATATTTTTGAGGTACATTTTGAGCATTGGATTCCTTATTCTTGCTCATTTTCTAACATTTCCTCCTGTAGAGGCTGACTCAGGACATGCTGGGATATAGTGTTGGGCACTTCTTGTTACCTTGCCCAAACAACCATTATTCACGCCTGGGCCTTGACAATGAGTGTTGGCAGGATTTCTCCACCATTGGGAACATCATAGCCAAAGCCGATACCATCTTCACCAGATATCTACATACACACTTCGCATATGCATTTTCAGCAGACAGTTCACTGTATAGCAATAAGAAGCAAGAACGCGCGCTGATGTTTTTCCCTTCTCAACCCAACTTTAGCGGCCCCACTGCCATGAAGGAGGCCAGTTAATACGACAGAATGGCAATGCAATCTGGGGCCTTTCTGGTCTGTATGACTGCAGGAATATTTTCTTTTTTTAATTCATTCACGGGATGTGGGCCTCGCTTGCAAGGCCAGCATTTATTGCCCATCCGTAACTGCTCGAGGAGGTGGTGGTGAGCCGCATGGTGAAGGTACTCCCAAAGTGCTGTTAAATAGGGAGCAATGTTCCCTATTTTTTTTCCATGCATGGTCCCTTTAAATTTGCTGCTTAGCCGCACATGCGCAATATTTTCCAGCGGCAACAGCTTGTGAGTGGCCTGCGCAGGACCTCTCGATTGAAGCGTGGCTGCGCACCTTAGGGGAAACATTGGTAGGGAGCTCCAGGATTTTAACCCAGCGACGATTAAGGAACGGCGATATATTTCCAAGTCAGGATGGTATGCGACTTGGAGGTAGTGGTGTTCCCATGCACCTGCTGCCTTTGTCCTTCTAGGTAGTAGAGGTCTCGAGTTTGGGAGATGCTGTCTAAGAAGCCTTGGCGAGGTGCTGCAGTGCATCTTGCAGACATGGTGCGGTGGTAATGGAGGAAGACAATGTTTAAGGTGGTGGATGGGACGCCAATCAAGCGACTGCTTTCTCCTAGATGTTGTTGAGCTTAGAGTGTTGTTGGAGCTGCACTCATCCAGGCAAGTGGAGAGTATTCCATCACACTCCGGAATTGTGCCTTGTATTTGGTGGGAAGGCTTTGGGGAGTCGGGTGGTCAGTCACTCGCCACAGAATATCCAAGCCTCTGACCTGCTCTTGTAGCCACAGTATTTATGTGGCTGGTCCAATTAAGTTTCTGGTCAATGGTGATCCCCAGGGTGTTGATAGTGGGGGATTAGACGATGGTAATGCCATTGAATGTTATGGGGAAGTGGTTAGACTTTCTCTTGTTGGAGATGGTCATTGCCTGGCACTTGTGGCACAAATGTTACTTGCCACTCATCAGCCCAAGTCAGAATGTTGTCCACGCCTTGCTGCATGCAAGCACAGACCGCTTCATTATCTGAGGAGTTGCACATTAAATTGAACACTGCAATCAGCAAACATCGCCACTTCTGACCTTATGATGGAGGGAAGTTCATTGATGAAGCAGCTTTATATGGTTGGGCCGAGGACACTGCCCTGAGGAACTCCTGCAGCGATGTCCTTATGTTGAGCCATCAGGGAAACTTGGGCGTTGTTTCTTGCACTACAATAAATTAAACGTTATGCAATAGGTGTGGTGTCTTCAGCATTGTGGTAGTGTCAATATGATACCACTTTCACTCAACTACCATTTGATTACCAGGAATTGTACCACATCTCACACAGCTGCCATCACTTGACTCCAGTCAAGTTTTGGTGCAAATAATAATACAACCCAAGAAACACAATAACATTTAAAGTTAAACCAGAAGTGTTATTTCTTATGCAATATGCTGTCAGTTCCACCAATTTAAATGCACCACATCAGGATCCATATAGTACCTTTTATGTAAACAATACAGAGCTCTAAAATTTCCACACCTTATCTCAACTCAATTACTGTGGACAATTACAATATTACTCCATAAAAATCTTACCTTGATTTTGCACTCCTTCCTCCACAAGAAGTTTTGTTTAAACTTAAAAGCAACCTGCATTATCTAGCCATTGTTTGAACGGATATGGGTCCTGCTTGACAATGTATTTGAATAATTCCTGAGGTCAGACATATCACACTTCTTGACTTTGGACACTTGCAAGTTATCCATTGCATTCCACATGTTCAGAGGCGTTATAAATATAAGTATTCACTATTTATGCACTCTTTAAAATCCAATATAAAAATGCGATCATGTTGAACTTGTAATCTCACAAAAAACAGAAAAATAGTAATTTTCTAACTATGCACCATAAATAATTAAGAGGGCAAATAACCCTGCTAAAGATGCAACATCTTTCTCAGAACCAAGCACTCCTTGGCAGTTGCACTTCCAAGTTCCTTTGGGAATAGCAGCAACAGGCCACAATGCTAATCTAAGACCAGAATGCGTCCCCCCCACCCTCCGTCCCCACCCCAAACTATCAACATTTCTGTTAACTTAATTGTTTCTAAATAAATTAGTGCCAAGTTATGGACTATTTTGCAGTGCGGACTCACTTATATTAGGTGCGAATTTGAAACTCACCAAACTATTAACTGAGGCCCTCTCCCTAGTCCAATGCAGACTTCCATGTAAATTTAGAGCTGGTTTCAAACCCAGGTCCCAAGAAGTAAAGCACATCATGCTGCCCACCCATTTTCCTTCCCACCCACTGCACCCAGTTTTGTGAACGGAGCCACATATTTAAGGAAAATCCTGTAAACTATCTAATGCTCACCTGCCGGCCTTCCATCTTCCACCCTACATAAGTTTATGCTCATCCAAAACTCAGCGGCCCGTATCTTAGCTCAATCAAGTCTCATTTACCCATCACTCTTGAGCTTGCTGACCTACACGGGCTCCCGGCCCAACAACACCTCAAATTTTAAAATCCTCATCCTTTTCAAATCCCTCCAGTCTTGCACCTCCCTATCTCGAACCTTCTCAGCCGTACAAGCAAGGTTCCCTCTAATATTATTTGGGTGCGCAGCCCCTTTAACAGCTGCCCAGCCCAGTCAAATTACCGCACATGCGCAGTTTTTCCATTATAAAGCCAGTGAGCGGCCTGCGCGGAACCTCCAGACTGCTTCGCAGGTTAACGGGTACATTGCCTACAAGCCTTCGAGATCTCTGCGCTCGTCCAATTCTGGCCTCTTGCGCATCCCCAATTTGAATCGCTCCACCATAGGCAGCCATGCTTTCAGCTGCCTTGGCCCAAAGCACTGGAATTCCCTCCCTAAACCTCTTCACCTCTCTCTCCTCCTTCAAGATGCTCCTTAAAACCTACCTCTTTGACCAAGCTTTGTCATCTGTCCTAATATCTCCTCCTTTGGCTCAGGTGTCAAAAATTCTTTTTATTGGTAACGCTCGTTAAGCACCTTGGGATGTATTGCTACGTTAAAGGTACTATATAGATGCAAATTGTTATTATTACATCTCAAATTCCAGTTGGTAGACCACATAGTACAAAAATGCTTCATTCCTTACATGATCACGGTATTTTAGAAATCCATTGACTGTTGTATTTGGACTTAAAAACCAGAATAACTCCTTTTAGACTGCAACAGTATTCCGATATTCCCAGCCCAGACAATCCCCCAGCCACCAGTTTTCCCCTTACCTACTGCCACACTAAAAATTAAAAGCATACGCAGAAAAGCAGCTCATACAGAAGCATTTGGTTTCTAATTTTAGTAGCCAATTAAATATTGGGAAAACCGAAAACATTGTTTTCGGTCCCCGCCACAAACTCCATCCCTCTCGCTAACATCTGTCTGAGGCTGAACCACACTGTTCGCAACTTTGGTGTCATATTTGACCCTGAAATGAGCTTCCGACAACATATCCGCAGCATAACTAAGACTGCCTATTTCCACCTCTGTAACATCACCCGTCTCCGCCCTTGCCTCAGCTCATCCGCTGCTGAAATCCTCATCCATGCCTTTGTTACCTCTAGACTTGACTATTCCAATGCACTCCTGGCTGGCCTCCCACGTTCTACCCTACGTAAACTTGGTGATCCAAAACTCAGCTGCCCGTGTCCTAACTTGCACCAAGTCCTGTTCACCCATCACCCGTGCCCGCTGACCTACATTGGCTCCCAGTTAAGCAACACCTCGATTTCAAAATTCTCATCCTGGTTTTCAAATCCCTCCAAGGCCTCACCCCTGCCTATCTCCGTAATCTCCTCCAGCCCCACAAGCACCCCCCACCCCGCCCTGAGATAGCTGCGCTCCTCTAATTTTGCCCTCGAGCATCCCTGATTATAATTGCTCAACCATTGGTGGCCGTGCCTTCTGTTGCCTAGGGCCCAAGCTCTGGAATTCCCTGCCTAAACATCGCCGCCTCGCTACCTCTCTTTCCTCCTTTAAGACACTCCTTAAAACCTACCTCTTTGACCAAGTCACCTGCCCTAATTTCTCATGTGGCTCGGTGTCAAATGTTTTTCTTTTAATACTCCTGTGAAGCACCTTGCGACGTTTTACTATGTTAAAGGTGCTATATAAATACAAATGTGAGAAGTCGCACAACACCAGGTTATAGTCCAACAGTTTTATTTGAAATCACAAACTTTCGGAGCAGCGCTATAACCTGGTGTTGTGTGACTTCTCACATTTGTCCACCCCAGTCCAACACCAGCATCTCCACATCATATAAATACAAGTTATTGTTGTAGCCGGTAGTACAAAGGCAAAGTAAGGCAAAACAAAAAATACTAAACAGACGGGTGGAAGATGCTACTGGTGCCTCACTCATAGCGTTTCCCAAATTTAACTATAGTTCCTTGAAAATATACCCGATTTTCTTCACACTACCAATGGATGCTATGCCTTCAGCTGCCAAGGCCCCAAGCTCTGGAATTCCCTCCCTGAACCCCTCTCGCCTCCTTTAAAACACTTCTTAAAACCCACCTCCCTGTCTTAATATCTCATTAGGTGGCTCCATGTCAAATTTTGTTTGATAACACTCCTGTGAAGTGCGTTGAGATGTTTCACTACATGAAAGGTGCTATATAAATGTAAGTTGTTGTCATTGTTGTAGAACACACCAATACTGAAGCCTGATTACAAAATTAAGCACTCAGCTATTGAGACAGTGGCAAAAAGTTGAAAGAACACTCTCGCATCTGTCCACCGCAGCCTACAACCCAACCTTCCAACCCACTCATATCCAAGTATATTTCAGACATTCATATTTACGATCTTTATATTTAGTTGGAAACATTGATAATTCAATGATAATATACAGAAATATTTACAGCTAATATATTGAATTTCCCTCCCCTCGCCTAATGATGCCAAAGTGCCAATAGTGCTAGATAGGCGTACTCTTGAAATTGATTCTACAGTAGTAGTCTTGGGTAGTATTAGGACACTAAAGACTGATCAGGCTACTGGGCTGGATGCATTTACCCCAGCCTCCTAAAGGAAATGGAAGATGTATTATGCGAGCCATTGGTTCATGAATTTAATGGTTCTTTTGTGGTCTGTGTTAGTTCCAGAGGAGCGCACTCATGTGGTCCTGATATTTAAGTGTTTAGGGCGAGGGGTGGGGGGGGGGGGGGGGGGGGGTGGGGGGAGAATGGGAAATCAGATTCTGGGAATTATAGGCCAATTAGCTTCACAATGGCTGTAGGGATGTGGGCATTTTAAGTGATGTGATTCATCACTACCTGGAGAGACAAATAGTTGTTAGAAAATCCCAGCATGACTTTAGGAAATGGAGGTTGTGATTCACTGATTGCACAAATGACCAAATTAGTGGATGATGGCAGGATATTGTACACCCCAATTTCCAGAAAGCTCGCAATAAAATGCTGTGTAAAGAGCTACTAACTAAAATTTCATTTGCGTGGGATTTATGGTCAGATATTATGCTAGAAAAGAAATTGTTGCTACCATTTAGACAGCAGGTCATCATCATGGGACTAGATCTTGATGCAGTCAGGTGACTAGTTTAATCCCAAATTGCTCTGTCTTGGTACTGTTCCTGTTTTCCACCTTTAGAATTTATTTGGATAAGGGTGGTATTGGATCCACTGTCATGTCCGCAGATGACAAACATGCACAGGAATTGTGGATTTATATAAAATCAGTAAGATTCAGACTGATGTAGATAAATTAGGAGAATGGGCTCATGTGTGGCAGCTGCCCTTCCATGTGGATAAATGCAATATTATGCTTTTGGATCTGGTAAACTACAGGCGGGTGTACTCACTACAGGTTACAGAGTATGGCCTGGGACCTGAAGGTTACAGGTGATAAATCGTTGAATGCCCACAAGTAATGAGACAAGGCTATTGGAAAAGCAAATAGGGTTTTAGGTTGCATAGCTAGAACAGTACAATAGAAAATAAAGGATACTTTGAGTGTACAAGGCTTTGGTACAGCCACACTTGGGAGTTTTGTATTCAGTTTTGGTTCCCACGCATGGCAGGAGATAGAGGCCCTGGAAAAGGCAGAGCAGAGGACGACTAAAATGATAGCCATCCTTAGGGCTCTTAGTTATTAGGATAGACACAAGGACGTTGGAGCTATTCTATTAGAGAAACAGCAGAGTTATGATTGAAGATTTTACAAGAACAAAGGGAATAGGTTCTCTGAAGTTAAAATATTTTGGATGGAGTGTATTGGAAGAACTAGGGGGCATGCATATAAAATACATAAACTAAGAGTGAGGTTAGATTTTAAACAGCATTTATTTTCACAAAAGGGTCATTGCCCGCTATCTTGCCAAAGTGTGAAATTAGTACATATTCCCTGCAGTCTTTCAAGGGAGCTCAACAAGTCCCTGACAGAGCAACATGTTTCCAGTTATAGCTGAGAATCGTGGGACTTGAGTTACTGTGGTCTCTTGTACCTGTGCTTAACAACTTAGTGTCTCGGAGAAGAATTTCACCAGAGATTTTGCTAAATTAACCATGGAGTGGTGTTAATATGATTGGGGAATAACAAAAAGGTATAACATAAGTATAATGAATAAATAAACAAACAAAGCGCAAACAACCAAAAAGGGAAGAAAAAAATGCAGCAACAGCTTGACAGTCACAACATAGAGGACTCAAAATTTTACTAGAATTATAGTTGCATCCCATTTTCATATTAACACATTCTATTTATACAGTCATATCAAAGTTTCCCTAATGAATGTATGAGCAAATATTTTTGTAATTGCAACAAATTATCCATACAGATTTATGTAACTGCAGAATGTGGAAAAAATTTAGTTCTTGGTTTTTCTGTTGTAGATAAGGAGCACACTACTTAAACTTAATTTTTGTTTCTGAATTTTTATCTATCAACCATAACATGGGAGACACTGGTTTAATAATTAATTTATTCATTGCTTGGACCATACACCTAAATTTAAAAACATCTCAACGACATAATCTTAATACCACAACAAATCCAGGACACTTAAAAAAAGACAGTATTGTTCAAATCAATACACATTGCCACAAGTGAAAAATCTACTTTCTGGTAGCTACTATTTAATTTGGGCATAATGAAAGATCTGGCAAAGTAACTGTTGGACCAAAGTAATTTGTTCCATTTAATTAAAAAAAAATTTTAAACTCTCTATCAAGAGTTGGCTTCATTCAAGGAAAGAGGATTTGCATTCCGAGCCAAATGTCTCCTCTTTAGTTACCAGATGCAACAGGAGAGGAGCAGGTGGATACTTTCAAGGCTTGAACAACAGAGGGGTTTGGATAACAAATCTTCAAAGCCATGACACCATTAATGACACCCCAGGCTAGTTTACTCTTGCACCAATCCCATCAATTCTTTAGAAGTCAGGAGATTTTGGAACTTTCAGTAACTGCGACACTAGCCTATTGCAAATTGCAGAAGCCACTACACCCTCTTTGCTGCAGTTACTTTTAAAACAAATTAACATCTGCACTCTAGCTGCAATTAACTGTATTCAATATAGACTGCACCAAGCACTCAGTCCATTATTGTGAGAAATAGAAGTGTCACAACAAACTACAGCAGTTTTCACACACCACTAAATCATTTTCTGCAGTGCTTTGACATTTAAACTTGTTTCCCGTCAGCAGTAAATCGGGAAGGAAAGAATGAAAACTTTCACAACTGAATTCAGTTGGTTTAACAGAATGTAGAAACATATGAACAATGACAAACAGGAAAAGACCCTCTGGTCCAACTAGCCTGTCCCACACAATTGATACCCCGTGTACCACAATATATACACTTCTCACCCCATCCAAAACCATATGGTCTCCTGGTCGAGGTGGAAAAACGAGATAAAAACCCATAGGGGCAGGGGAATCTAGAAAATTCGTCTCTGACCCCCACCATGGCGATCAAATCTAGACCAGATCATCACACTGACCCTGATAATTCCTTGCAGTACCTACCTCTTGTAAGAGATGACCGCCGCCCCACCCAGAAACAGGTAAAGGAAAAAAAAGAAAAAAGACATATAAAGACTTGCATTTATATAGAGCCTTTCACGACCACCGGCCGTCTCAAAGCGCTTTACAGCCAATGAAGTACTTTTGGAGTGTAGTCACTGTTGTAATGTGGGAAACCACAGCAAGCTCCCACAAACAGCAATGTGATATTGACCAGATAATCAGTTTTTGTTATGTGGATTGAGGAATAAATATTGGTTAGGACACCGGGGATAACTCCCCTGCTCCTCTTCGAAATGGTGCCTCAGGATCTTTTACATCCACCCGAGAGCAGACATGGTTTAACGTCTCATCCAAAAGACGGCACCTCCAACAGTGCAGCGCTCCCTCAGCACTGCACTGGAGTGTCAGCCTAGCTTTATGTGCACAAGTCCCTGGCGTGGGACTTGAATCCACAACCTTCTGACCCACAAGGCGAGAGTGCTACCAACTGAGCCACAGCTGAAGGAAGTCAGCAAATCGGCGTCCACTGCATGAGCCCGCAGCCTGTTCGAGGTCCACTATTCTCTGGGAAAAGAACCACCTCCTTACATCTAACCTAGATCTGGCCTTACACAACTTAAAATTGTGACCGCTGGTCCTCCCTAACCTATTTAATTGAAACACAGTGAATTCAAACACTATCTATTCCCTTCATCATCTTATAAACCTCGATCAGATCACGTCTACGCTTCCCTGAAGTAGAGTCCCAGCTCTTTTAGCCTATCTTGATAACTAAGATGCTTTAAAGTGGGAATTCGTGAAGTGGCCCTCCTCTGCACCCTTTCCAAAGCCTCAATATCACCCACCATGTGAGGAGACCAAAACTGGACAAAGTATTCCTACTGAGGGCTGACCAAGGTCTTGTACAAGGATAAAATAGTGTGCTTTGTCTTGTAGTCAATTGTCCTATAAATGCACCCCAACACCATTGTCAAGCTGTCGTTTCATCGCATTGCTCTTCAACCTTTAAAGATCTATGCACTAGAATGCCCAGATCTATTTTTCCAAATCTAGAGTCTATACCAATTTAGTTCCAGCAGAAGTTGACATTTGTAGTTTTAGTCCCTCTCACTATATAAGCACACTTTCCTTAAATAGATACCTCCCCAAGAATGCATCAGTCTCAAAATATTTCGTTATTTCTGAGCACTGGAGAGGTACCACCAACAAGATCCTGCAAATCCATTGGCAGGATAGGCGCACCAACGTCAGTGTTCTTGCTCAGGCCAATATCCCCAGCATCGAAGCTTTGAACACGCTCGATCGGCTCTGATGGACGGGTCACATCGTCCGAATGCCTGATACGAGACTCCCAAAACAAGCGCTCTACTCGGAGCTCTGACACGGCAAGAGAGCCCCAGGTGGGCAGAGGAAACGCTTCAAGGACACCCTCAAAGCCTCCTTGAAAAAGTGCAACATCCCCACTGACACCTGGGAATCCCTGGCCCAAGACCATACAAAGTGGAGGAGAAGCATCCAGGAAGGCGCCGAATACCTCGAGTCTCTTCGCCGGGAGCAAGCGGAAGCCAAGCGCAAACAGCGGAAGGAGCGCACGTCAACCCAAGCACCCCACCCACCCGCCCCTTCAACCACCGTCTGCCCCACCTGTGACAGAGACTGTAGGTCCCGCATTGGACTCATCAGTCACCTGAGCACTCATTTTTAGTGTGGAAGCAAATCATCTTCAGTTCCGAGGAACTGCCTAAGAGAAGAGGTTTTTCGGGGGAAAAAAAACTTTATTTCAACTGCTGGAGATTACATGTTCTAAAATAAACACATCTTTTCAATGAAAAGGGCTGTGGAGGCTCAGTCGTTGAGTATATTCAAGACATAGATCGATAGATTTTTGAATATTAAAGAGAATCAAGGGATATGGGGATAGTGCAGGAAAGTGGAAATGATCAGCCATGAGCTTACTGAATGGCGGAGCAGGCTCGAAGGGCCAAATGGCCTACTCCTGTTCCTATTTCTCTTGTTCTTATGTTCTTATGAATCTATGTTCCCTCATGGTGGAGTCTGATTATTTTAGCTTTAATTTTATGTCCAGGAGGCTATTTGCTCATCCTGTAAACCAGGGAATGTGCACAGAATGGAGGAGATCACTTCAATACAGAAGACAGGGAAACAAGAAAGACAAGGACTGAAATAATGTTACTCTTCAGTGAGCCAATAAGGAGGTGCAGGAATGTGGTCAGTTGACATTCCCTCTGATGTAAAGCACCTTGCCCCTATTTAGCAGGACCCCAGTCACGAAAATGAGCAGGAAATCACTCTGTTCCCCCACTCACTGCAGATATCTGCTGTCTACTGGGTTACAAGTGAAATAGGTCATGGGATGGTCAAGGTGGAAATAAGTTCCAATTCTTGTGATTCATGCTCCCTCATCTCTAAGCACAAACATTTCAACAATTAAACCATAAATCACAAAAGTTCAAAGGGGTTACTATACATACCATTTGATTTGTCATGAATTTGTACATTACAGGATGGTTGCCAAAAGTAGGCAATAGGTCGGCATGGTCAGGTCAGTCCTCAATGATCCCAGTACTGAGGGGGTGCTGCACTGTCCTTTGCATGAGAGGTTAGGGCAGGCGGGGCCTTGGTTTATCAGCTGGGCGTATGGCACTATTTTGAAGAGCAGGGGAGCTCTCCCCGGTGTCCTAGCCAATATTTATCCCACAACCAACACCACTAAAACAGATTATGTGGTCATTAACAGATTGTTGTTTGTGGGACCTTGCTGTGCGCAAATTGGCTGCTGTATATCCTACATTACAATAGGTACGACACTTCAAAAGTACTTGATTGGCTGCAAAGTGCTTTGGAGCGCCCTGAAGTCACGCAAAGTGTTACTCAAATGCAACTTCTTCCTTCAACCCGCTCCAGATGGACAAAAGCTTTTGACAGAGTTTATATCTCAGGTTACAACTACAAAGCGCCTGCTGCCCTTGTCCTTCTAGGTGGTAGAAGTCACTGGTTTGGGAGGTGCTGTCATAGAAGCCTTGGCGAGTTGCTGCAGTGCATCTTGTAGATGGTACACACTGCAGCCACGGTACGCCGGTGGTGGAGGGAGTGAATATTTAAGGTGGTGGATGGGGTGCCAATCAAGCGGGCTGCTTTGTCCTGGAGTGTGTCAAGCTTCTTGAGTGTCGTTGGAGCTGCACTCATCCAGGCAAGTGGAGAGTATGCCATCACACTCCTTACTTGTACCTTGTAGATGGTGGAAAGGCTTTGAGAAGTCAGGAGGTGAGACACTCGCCACAGAATACCTAGCCTCTGACTGGCTCTTGTTGCCACAGTATGTGTGTGGCTGGTCCAGTTAAGTTTCTGGTCAATGGTGACCCCCAGGATGTTGATGGTGGGGGAATCAGCGATGATAATGCCGTTGAATGTCATGGGGCGGTGGTTAGACTCTCGCTTGTTGGAGATAGTCATTGCCTGGCACTTCTGTGACGCAAATGTTACCTGCCACTTATCAGACGAAGCCTGAACGTCGTCCAGGTCTTGTTGCGTGCGGGCATGGACTGTTTCATTATCTGAGGAGTTGTGAATGGCGCTGAACACTCTGCAGTCATCAGCGAACATCCCCTGCTTACATTACAACTATGAGCAGGGGAAAACTGTCAAATTTATAGCTCCTAGCAAATTTAACACTTTTACTTCACTACTAGATTGCACCAAACATATAGTGCAGAGGTACATCATTGCTCTGTATCCAAACACAAAGCATACATGTCTGCAAAGCAAGAGGGCTTTCACTAACAAATCAGGAGAGTAATTTAATGCCTTTCTAAACTATGAATGGAATCAAGGGAACACTCCAGCAGGGAACTTGCACATGGTGTTGATCATTCTGACCTGAACAAAATATAATCTTCCTATGAGCTGGAAAATGTAATAACCTCTACTACTGCAGGCAGTTTAGGAGTTTTAATAAGTTCCTCAGGTAGACAAGAGGTCACAAGCAGCAAGCCTGTCTTTGGACCAAAGCTATACAAAGTGTACAATACAAAACTTTGACATCGTGAAATCTATTTTTCTTGCAATACCAGGTGGTGCTGCGGCTGGTGCAGAAGCCAACTTGTTTATATTCTGAGGCAATTTCAAAAGCAGCCAGATCCAATTCAAAGCAACTGAGCATGCAGAGTTGTTTTACAATCACAAGTGGCTGGGGAAAGCATGTATAGACCAACAATAGCAAACCTGCTTCATTGGTCGACAGGGTAAATCTGAATACTTCAACTGTTCAGCTTGTCAGCCAAAATGTAGAGGCACCTCTGACAGTAATCACACAACGATTACATTAACAGAGATACTGACAACAATTGGACTCTGTCTCCACGGGGGGGACAGCAGAAAGAGAAATCAGACCACCGTTCCCATTCCATTCAATTATCCGGCAATTATAATGTTGGTGCGCTGATGTTGGCATCTGCACACCTATTGCCCAGGGTTTCGTATGAAGAATGACCACTTGGCAAGCTAAGAATGAGTGTCTCTGGAGTATCATAGACCTTGAAACTTGGCTCAAAATTAAGCCTTTATGTACATAAAGTAAAAGCTACTTTAATATATCAAGTTAGAACACATTATTTCCCCAGGAATCCAGCAGTTCTTCTAGCAAGATGTCAGACGTTGGAAGCCACCTATTTTTCAAATCTGATCTTTGAAATACTGTAACTCACTTACTGGTATTGAGTTTAGCAGGACTCATCCCCACGCAGTGTGTCATTTTTACAGACATGCACACACTTCCAATAAAGCTTTGGTGCTTCAGAGCATTAATTGGCAGATATCACCAGATCGGATTTTGGCGACACAGCTTATTTCATGCATCCATTGGCTGTGACACCAAGGCAGAAAATGATATTTCGAAGTTTTTGTGCAAGATCTTCAAACCCACGTTGGTGAGAACTTTGGTACAAAGCATGAAAAAAATTCACAGGATGCATATTTTTACCAATGGCAAAAAGGAACCAGAGGCAATACGGGGAGCATCTTCATTTATTTTAAACGCAGTGAGTTATGATGATCTGGAAAGTTCTGCCTGGAAGCAGATTCAATAGTAACTTGCAAAAGGGAATTGGATAAATACTACAAAAGGAAAAATTTGCAGAGCTATGAGGAAGAGCAGGGGAGTGGGACTAATTGGATAGCTCTTGCAAAGAACCGGCACAGGCACGATGGGCTGAATGGCCTCTTTCTGTACTGTATCATTCTATGATTCTATATTCTTTACAAGTGCCAACATCTGCAACAAAAAATACCAAGTATTAGAATGTGAATATGACGGGATGATAACCAAAAGCAACAAAACATGCTGCCGGTTTTAATGTGCTTTTAGCAGATGGGAGGAGCAAGTGGTGACATCACGGCCATTCACTCGCTCGCCTTCCCTTCCTGCTCAAGCTGCAGAAGAACATGTTTACCATAGGGTTGCCAATTCTGGTTGG
This sequence comes from Squalus acanthias, assembly GCA_030390025.1. Taxonomy (NCBI): domain Eukaryota; kingdom Metazoa; phylum Chordata; class Chondrichthyes; order Squaliformes; family Squalidae; genus Squalus; species Squalus acanthias. Next base: position 95,734,528 of record CM059425.1, on the reverse strand, counting down.
ATGTATTCCTGGAGGTTGCATCTAATGGCGCGTCATCACATGACACTTGGGACCTGTGCTCCAGAACTAGCCACGCCTCTAGCTAAGCTGTTCCAGTACAGCTACAACACTGGCATGTACCCAACAATATAGAAAAGTGCAGAGATATGCCATGTCCACAAAAAACAAATCCAACCAGGACAATTACCGTTCTATCAGCCTACTCTCAATCATAAGCAAAGTGATGGAAGGAGTCCTCTATAGTGCTATCAAGTGGCACTTACTCACCAATAAATAACCTGCTCACCGATGCTCAGTTTGGATTCCGCCAGGACCACTTGGCTCCAGACCTCATGACAGCCTTGTGCCAAACATGCACAAAAGTGCTGAATTCCAGCTGAGAAGCGAGTGACTGCCCTCGACAACAAAGCAGCATTCAACCGAGTGTAGCACCAAGAAGCTCCAATTTTCCACATTGTCGGGTACATGCCAGTGTTGTAGCTGTACTGGAACAGCTTAAGTAGAGGCATGGATAGTTCTGGAGCACAGGTCACAAGTGTCGTGTGAACCAACCCCCAGGAATACGTCCAACTAGAGTTGGCAACCGTGTGTAAACTTGGTCTTCTGCAGCTTGAGCAGAGGAACTCTCTCCAGTGTTCTGGCCAACATTTATCCCTCAACTAACATCACTTAAAAAAAAATTATCTGGCCATTATCATACTGCTGTTTGTGGGACCGTGCTGTGTGTAAATTGGCTGCCGTTACAACAGCGTCTACACTTCAAAAATTACTTATTTGTCTGTAAAGCTCTTTGGGACATTGTGAAATGCGGCATATAAATGCAAGTCTTTATTTTTTCTTTTAATAACACTGAAGTCAATGGGAATCAAGGGGACAACTTTCCACTGGCTGGAGTCATACCTAGCACAAAAGAAGGTGGTTGTTGGAGGCCAATCACTGCAGCGTCCTAGGCCCAGCTGCTTCATCAATGACCTTCCCGCCATCATAAAGTCAGAAGTGGGGATGTTCACTGATGAATGCACAGCGTTCAGCTCTGTTTGCAACTCCTCAGATAATAAAGCAGTCCCCATGCCTGCATGCAGTAAGACCTGTACAACATCCAACATTGGGCTGATAAGTGGCAATTAACATTTGTGCCACACAAGTGCCAGGCAATGGCCATCTCCAAACAGAAAGCATCTCACCACCTCCCCTTGGCATTCAATTGCATTACCATCACCAAATCCTCCACCATCAACATCCTGGGGTTTGCCACTGACCAAAACTCAACTGAACCAGCCACATAAATGCCACGCCTACTAAAGCAGGTTAGAGGCTGGGTATTCTGCAGTGAGTGGCTCACCTCCACTACCTACAAGGTACAAGTCAGGAATGTGATGGAATACTCTGCACTTCCCCAGATGGGTGCAGCTGCAACATCACTCAAGAAACTAGACACCAACCAAAACAAAGCAGTCCACTTGATCACCAGCAAATCCACCAGCATAAACATCTACTCCCTCCACCACCAACGCACTGTGATTTTAAGAATATACCATAAGCATCAGGAGTATTGCACTTCTGCCATAAACAGCACTCGAGATGAAAGTGTGCTCAATAGCATTCCCAAATGCACTTGATGCTGTACCGCCATAGCCCAGTGGGAGGAATGTGTAAAACATTTCTAAGCCACAAGGAGACATTGGGCCGAAAATTGATCCCGGGACGCGAGAGTACGCACTGCGTACTCTCGCGTATTCCCACTCCAATTGCCGGTTTTCTGCATGCCCTGCGCATGCGCTGAAAACCAGCAATTGCTCTTCTGAAAAGGGGGCGGGGCCTGGGTGCATCGCGTGCGCGCTACAGGCTGCGCGCACGCTGTGCACTTCATGCTTTGGACGCGCAGGTAAGTAGGGAAGATTTTGGAAATGTAAAAAGGAGTAAGACCCGCTTTTAAGAAGGTAAGTAGTGAATTAAGTATTTTTTTGAATTTTTTTTTACAGGTATATCTTTTTTATAGACTTTAAAGACAGGTAAGTTTATTTTTATAACTTTTTAAAAGATTTTAAATTTTTTCAAAAATTTAATTTTTTATTTAAAATGGTTAATTTAATTAACTATACTTATTTTATTAATGTGATGGTTTTTTTTTTAAATTTAATTGAGGTTTAGCTGTTATTTTGGGGGGGTGTAAGATTCATAGATTTCACAGCCATGCTGTGAGACTTATGAATGGAAGATGGTGTGCTGCCATTGGCTCTAACTGAGTCACGTGATCCCACAGCTCGCACGAATTCACTACGCCGCTGGGATACGCAAGCCCAGCACAGCTGATGTCTGGAACATCAAGTTCGTGCGAGCTGGATCTGAAAAAGCATAAGCGAGGTGAGACATCGCGGGGAAGGCTTACCCCCGCGGGAACAGAGCGAGATCAATTTCTGGGCCATTACATGCGACATTCCAATCCAGAGCAAACATGCCTACAAAGTTAGTGCAACCCTTGCGATTTTTACGTAGAATTTACAGCTCAAAAACAGGCTATTCGGTCCAACAGGTCTACGTTCGTGTTTATCCTCCACAAGCACCTCCTCCACTTTACTTCATCTCACCCTAATATATAATTTTCCTTGACTACTTGAGGTAATGGCCAATTAAAAATTTCCAAGCACAATATTATTTTCTCAAAAAAAAACTCAATGCCAAAATGTGAAGAACCATGAACTTCAAGGGACTGAAACAATTCTTAAGTAATGAAATACTCTGGATAAAAGTAGAGAGATACTGGATGGCTCATATTTCTATTCTGTGCATTACAAAACAATCTAATCATATGGTTCATATGAGATGATTGAGTATAATGCTGAAGCCAGGTTTAATTACAATTCCATAACTCACCATTTAGAATGAAAGATTGATATTTTTAATAACTAGTGTCTTCAGTGTATTGCTGTAGTACCCAAGTAGTAAATTACACTAAATTTACAGGGAAATTGTTTGTCTGTATAAATAGAAAAAATGACTCCCAGCTCTTCACCCCCACTCCCTCCATGAGCTTTACATTAAACTTACTCACAGAGCTTATTTTTACAATAAAGAGTTTGCTTAAAGCAACAGATTTCAGGTTGCAATATAATTTACACAATGCTTTTATTGAGATATATACTGAGGTGCAACTTTTACAACTGGCAGCTGTTTCACAGAATAGTACATGGAAGGACAACATTGTCACAGTCATTAATTTTGTAGATGCCTCTCAAGGTAAAACATCATTTTCAGATTCTTCGCTGCCAAGATACAGTAATTTGCAGAGTACATTTCAAAAGAGGGTTAAATGTGCTTCCCGAGTGAAGAAGCTTTTGCAGTGTTGGAGGTGTGGAGGAGAAAAATGGTGCTAAACCATTAAAAAAAAAAATCTGACTTTGTTCTGAATTTATAGAAAATGTGCATCAAGACATACATCCCCATGGTGTAGAGTGGAGTACACAAAATGACAACCTGCTGCAACAAACTGAAGTAAACTTTGGCACAACTTGATGGCTGCACCAGTTGCTTTAATACCCACTGCTGGGAAAACCCAATTTTAGCACCTGTCCAGGGCTTCCAGGCAGCAAGTCCCTTGAGGAACCCATAACACCAATGCAACAAAAAAAAAATCACCTAACAAGACTGCACACATGGAGCTCACTGGCGGAGGTTACCAAAACAAAAGGCCCAATTCACCTTGTTCCAGCAGCAGTGAAGGTTCACCTATTCATGGGTCACATGAACTGCCACCAACTTTGCTTCTAACGGGCATATGCCAGGGAATATTGCTGGATGGGAACGTAATTGGGGGAGGAGTGACATCAGGAACAGGCACGAGGGGCTCAATGGCCTATTCCTGTTCCTATGTTCCGAAGAGAATGCCACAGTAAATACACTTAAAAAAAATTATTCATGCAAAACATAACAGGAATCAAACACAAATCGAACAATCATTCAACATCTTTTCCTCTGCCCTATTAAATAAGATAGTTTTAACTGTTTTAAAACAGACATAATCTGTGTTACCAATGGTGCCAGTGAGCTGAGTTAACGGATGCAGGTGATACCCGATTATCCTTAGATTTACAAATCTGCTCTCCAACAGTCAGCCTCATTCTCTCATTATTAGCACCAAGACCTCTTCAAAAGTGTACGTTTACAGTTACACCTTCCAGCTGGTGAAACCACCTGGTGTACAGTACAGTGTAATTTCATCAACAGAAAGACAGTACTAACCAAAAAATAACAGCTGCCATCACCAGCCCAACTGCCTCCAGCCTTATGACATCCCCTGAACCACAGTTGGAGTGTTTGAGTCCTTACTGTATGCAATTTGGGCTAAATTTGATACTGATAGAATAGCCATAGCATCAGTAAATGCTCCCAAAAGCAGCTTCAATTGCCATTTCTTGAACTCCCTCTTTAAATCAAATTAGCATAAATTAAATCAAGAGCATATTGTACTTTGGACTGCAATCCATTTAGGAACTGAGTTACATTGTTCATTTGCAACAGTTTGGCCCAAATAAAAAAAAACAGTAAATGAGTGCAGCTTCAAATGTCTAAATAAATTACAGGAAATATTATAAGAACCACAAAACTTGCGCTTTATCAATATTACATTTAACTAAAATCACAAGCACAGCTGTATTTAATGCAAGAAAGCAGTTTTGCATCCAGAAGTACTGTCCATGACTGGGAACTATTATGCTTTCTGAACACTGCCATGACAAAACTGCTCCAAGTGCATCCTCCAACATTTATTTGCAAGAGTATCTCAACTTTTTTCCTCTTACTGAGCCAATTATTTGCATACCATGCAGCCCCACAGGCTGCACAAAATGGTAATTTCACATGTAAATTATTTGACAATAAAATCCAGAGTATAATTTTGCTATAAACAACATCACATTAGAGCAGAGAAAGGTAAGGGGATGATCTGATAAAGGTCTTGATCATTATGAAGAGTTATGAGAAGGTACAGAGTGATGGATTGTTTCCACTGGTTTGGAGATAACAAGAGGGCACAAAATTCAGATCACAAAAGAGATAGAAAAATAATTCTTAGAGAGTACGTAGAATGAGGAATTCTCTGCCACAAACCATTGTTGAAGCAAAATCCGTAAATTCTTTTAGATGGGAATTAAACAATTGCTTGAAAAAGTATATTAAACAATAGGTTGGGGAAGTGAGCTGGAGAGCGTGTAATTAGGAAAGATACTGGCACCAGACTTGATGAGTTAATTAGCTGTAACCTATGACTCCATGAAATACAAAATAAATCCGTGTGACTGATTCAGTAAATCTGCGTTTGCAGTTACAGTCATTCCCCAAACATCTGCAGCATATTTTTCAAATTACTTCGTGAAAAATTCTTGAACTGGCATTTCAGGTTAGGGCTCAACTTAGTCTCGTTGTATCTTGTCTGTGGTAAACTGAAGAAGAGGGAAAAAATTTCAGCCTGGGGTTCCCATCCTGATCGTCACTTGTCGCTGGAAAATTTGTGCACGACTATGTCAGGCAAGGACAGAACTGGACTCAAATGGGATCAAACTAGCACGGTGACACTCATTGTCTAGTTTCACAGGTGAACAATGGGCACCTAGATGAAATACTGAATAGCACCCGGCACTAGTAAAATATAACCACAGCGTGAGTTAGTACTTTGAGGAGAGTAGTGCAAAAAAATGGAGGGGCAAAAACAGTTAATTATGACAAAGTATTTACTCCCCCTCTCTCCCATCTTAGATTTAATCCTTGTGACAACAATGACATTACCGGGGTGGGGGGGAGAGGGAGAAAGAGAGAACGCCAACTCTTTCCTTTGCTTGAGCAATAGTCCATATTTCCTCAATAAAGTTTGTGGCAGCACCTTTGTCTCAACACAACAAAAGGCTGAGATCAAAATAAACACCCATTTACTGGTTGAGAGCAAAGGGGATGCTGGGACAAGGAGCTAATTGTTGCTCTCATCCAAGTAGTGACCTGTAACATCTACACCAGCATTTTAATTCACGATTACATTGTCCAACAGAGAACGCAAACTACAACTAGAACAGGCACAATTGTGACTTCAGAAAGCAACTCAGCTCATTTTGAAACTCTATCTGCACCAAGACAGGGAGATGTTAATGGGACAAGTATTGGATTCCTTACAGAACTGTATTTGTCCAGGAGTGCAATGTACCCAAATTACACACTGACCTTTTAGTTATGAGTGAGGCCTCTGCTAACCATTCAACTTTTATATATCAAATTGCTGTATGGGTCAAAATTTGTTACACATTATCAGACTTGCACAGAACAGGGATGGCCACACTAGATTGAGGCAGATTTGCATGTCTATGAACTAGTTGATGAACTGAGCACCCAGTTAAAATTAAAAAAATTAAAAGTCTTACATTGTAGTTCAAGAGACTACATGTCTGAACTCCGTAAGCCGTTGAAATTAGGAACATAATTCCACAACTTGACTCCATTTTAGTGAGGGCTCATCTTTGCTCTTCGACAGTTTTAAAGCAACTTTAGAACTCAGGTCAATTGTAATTTAAAAATAGTCAATCTGCTCATTTTGGTGGTTGGTAAATTAACATATTGTTTGTTTAACACGGCTTTTCGCAAACTTTTTGGGATGTGTACGGTGGTGTAGTGGTTACGTAGCTGGTGTATTAATTCAGAAGTATGGACTAATAATCCAGAGAATTGGAGTTCAAATCCAACTATGGCAGTTTGAGAATTTTAATTCAGTTAAAAACAATATGGAAATAAAAAGTGGCAATGAAGCTGTCGAATTGTCGTAAAAACCCAACTGGTTCACTAATGTTATTTAGGGATGGAAACTTACTGTCCTTAACATACGTGACTCCAGTCCCACACCAATGTGCCTAACTCTAAGCTGCCCTCTAAACTGGCCTAGCAAGCCACTATCAAATTGCTACAAATCACAAGACTTGCAGCGGTTCAAGAAGCTATCCCACCACCGCTTTCTCAGGGCAACTAGGAATGGGCTATAAATCAAAAGCAAAATACTGCGGATGCTGGAAATCTGAAATAAAAACAGAAAATGCTAGAAATACTCAGCAGGTCAGGCAGCATCTGTGGAGAGAGAAACAGAGTTAATGTTTCAGGTCGATGACCCTTCGTCAGAACTGGAAAAAGTTGGAGATGGAACAGGTTTTTAAGCAAGCGTAGGGGCAGGGAAAGGGGAGGAAAGAACAAAAGGGAAGGTCTGTGATAGGGTGGAAGGCAGGAGAGATTAAGAGGCAAAACAGATGATGGTGCAGGCAAAAGGAGATGGTAATGGGACAAGTTAAGAAACAAAGATGACTCTAGATGAAGTGTAAATGGCAGAATGATCGACAGCTGCCATGTGAGAGACGAGAAAAACAGGATGGGGCAGAGGTTATGGTCTGAAATTGTTGAACTCGATGTTGAGTCCAGAAGGCTGTAAAGTGCCTAAGCGAAAGATGAGGTGCTGTTCCTCGAGCTTACGTTGAGCTTCATTGGAACAGTGTAAGAGGCCGAGGACCGAGAGGTCAGAGTGGGAGTGGAGCGGAGAATTAAAGTGATAGGCGACCAGAAGCTCGTGGTCACCCTTACGGACTGAACGGAGGTGTTCCGCAAAGCCGTCACCCAAACTGCGTTTGGTGTCCCCAATGTAGAGACCGCATCGTGAGCAGCAAATACAGTATACTAAATGGCAAGATGTGCAAGTAAATCGCGGTTTCACCTGGAAGGAGTGTTTGGGGCCCTGGACAGTGGGAAGGGAGGAGGTAAAAGGGCATGTGTTGCATCTCCTGCGCTTGCACGTGAAGGTGCCGGGCGAAGGGGAAGGGATGTTGGGGGCGATAGAGGAGTGGACCAAGGTGTCGCGGAGGGAGCGGTCCCTTCGGAATGCTGAAAGGGGAGGTGAGGGTAAGATGTGTTTGGTGGTGGGATCACGCTGGAGGTGGCGGAAATGGCGGAGGATGATCCGTTGAATGTGGAGGCTGGTGGGGTGAAAGGTGAGGACAAGGAGAACCCTATCGTGGTTCCGGGAGGGAGGGGAAAGGGTGAGAGCAGAAGTGCGGGAAATAGAACGAACACGGTCAAGGGCTGTGTCAACCACAGTAGAGGGGAATCCTCGGTTGAGGAAAAAGGAAGACATGTCGGAAGCACTGGTATGGAAGGTTGCATCGTCAGAGCAGATGCGGCGGAGACGGAGAAAATGGGAGAATGGAAGAGAGTCCTGACAGGAAGCGGGGTGGGAGGAAGTGTAGTCCAGGTAGCTGTGGGAGTCAGTGGGCTTATGGTGAATGTTTGTCAATAGCCTATCCCCAGAGATGGAGACAGAGAAGAAGTCGAGGAAGGGAAGGGAAGAGTCGGAGATGGACCATGCGAAGGTGAGAGAAGGGTGGAAATTGGAAGCAAAGTGAATGAAATTTTCTAGTTCAGGGCGAGAGCAGGAAACGGCACCGATACAGTCATTAATGTACCAGGAAAAGAGGGGAGGGAGGGGACCAGAGTAGGACTGGAACAAAAAATGTTCCACATATCCCACGAAAAGCCAGGCACAGCTAGGACCCATGCGGGTTCCCTAAGCAACACCTTTAATTTGGAGGAAGTGAGTGGAGTCAAAGGAAAAGTTGTTCAATGTGAGAACAAGTTCAGCCAGGCAAAGGCAAAGGGCAATAAATGCACTCCAATGCAGCGCATTTCACAACCTCAAGACATCCATAAGTGCTTTACAGGCAATTAAAAACACTACTTTTGAAGTGCAGTCACTGTTGTGATGTATGAAAAACGGCAGCCAATTTGCACACAGCAAGGCCCCAGAAACAACAATGAGGTAATGACCAGATAAACTGTTTTTGTGATGTTGGTTGAGGGATAGATATTGGCCAGGACATCGGAGAACACTCCCCTGCTCTATTTCGAATAGTGCCGTGGGATCTTTTACATCCACCTAAGAGGGCAGATAGGGCCTAGGTTTAAAGTCGCATCCGAAAGACGGCACCTCCAACCGTGGAGCGCTCCCTCAGTACTGCACTGAAGAGTCAGCCTAGATTATGAATGTGGAAGGACTGCACAATGTCTGCCACATTTTCGTGATATTAGACACCACCACATCTACCTTTAAGGATGATGAGGCAAATCACTTTCTCAAATTATGTGGAACTATAATTGAAATGAATTGAAATGAATGCATAAGCAACTATTGTAGTAAAATGACAGTCGTAAAACATACGCATCCTTATTTAAGCAAGTCAAACGTGCAAGAAAGATTGACAGAACACTGCACTTTTGAGTAGTAACAGTTTTACATATTTTACACGCAGATCAAACAAATCACAACACTTATCAGCAAGGGGTTCAGGCAAGTCATACTAGATGATACATGTAAAAATCCATTGGGGGCATTTAAATACAGTGCATAAAAGCAAGTCCACAATGCTGTCCTTCAGGAGAAATTCAAACAAAAATACAATAATATTTGCGTGCTTGTGTACCCCAGCTTCAGTCAGAAATTCAGGGGAAAAAATGCATATGGAAGCTTTACTGCAGATATGAATGTACACTGCAAACATAAAATCAGGTTTGTTTTTTTTAAATGCAAGAAAAATGGATCCATGTCAATATTTTCTGCCTTGACCTCAGGTTTTTTTGAAATTTTATTAAGACAAAAATGTTGACAGCAGACTATAAAGAGGCACAAAAAATGCTGCAGGAGCCATAAAGTCAAACTGTCTGTACAGCAATGCACACAATGTCCATAATAAAACAGGGGAGCTGGAGGCAATCATACGGTGCGAGGAACCAGACATAGTAGGGATTACTGAGACATGGCTACAGAAAAATCAGGACTGGGAATTAAACATTGCAGGGTATAATATATTTAGAAAAGCTAGGGAGGGAAAAAGGGGAGGTGGAGTAGCTGTACTCATTAGGGATAACATAATGGCAGTAGAAAAAAGTGACGCAGATATCAGCAAGACAAAAATAGAATCCATATGGATAGAGATAAACGACAAGAAAGGATCAATCACACTAATAGGCGTAATAACCACTCAACCTTTGGTGGCCGTGCCTTCTGTTGCCTAGGCCCTAAGCTCTGGAATTCCCTATCTAAACCTGTCTGCCTCGCTACCTCTCTTTCCTCCTTTAAGACGCTCCTTAAAACCTACCTCTTTGACCAAGCTTTTGGTCACCTGCCCTAATTTATCCTTATGGTGGATCGGTGTCAAATTGTTTGTCTTAAAATACTCCTGTGCAGCGCCTTGGGAATGTTTTACTACGTTAAAGGCACTATATAAATACAAGTTGTTATTGTCGTCTACAGACCACCTAATAGTGGAAGGGAGGTGGAGGAAGAAATAGGCAGACAAATTAGGGAAATGAGTAAAAAAACAGAATAATCATCATGGGGGATTTCAACTACCCCGATATTAATTGGACACAAGAGGTAGGTAAAGGGGATAAGGGAATGGAGTTCCTACAATGTGTACAGGACTCCTTTCTAACCCAATATGTAAAAAGCCCAACAAGGAAGGATTCGCTATTGTACCTAGTAATGGGGAATGAACCAGAGCAGATAAGAGAAGTAAAGGTAGGGGAACATATAGGCAATAGTGACCATAATATAATACGCTTTAAGATGATAATTGAGAAGGACATAAATATGACAAAAACCAGGTTAATAGATTGGAGAAAAGCTGATTTTGAGGGGCTGAGAATAGAACTTGGGAACAAAAAATGGGCAACAATATTGGCAAACAACAATGTAGAACAGCAATGGGAAACATTTAAAATGGTATTCAACAGAGTGCAGGAAAAATATATTCTGCTAAAAGGAAAGAACAAACTAAACAATAATGAGACTCCATGGATGAATAAAGCCATAAGGGAACAATTGAGGGTAAGGAAAGAGGCATACATTAAGTACAGAGACAGTAGGGGAGTGCATGATAAGAGAGAATACAAAAGGATTAGGAGAGAAGTCAAAAGAAATTAGGGAGGCAAAGAGGAAACTATGAAATTAAATCATCAAGGAACATAAAAAATAGTAAAATATTTTATAGGCACATCAATAAAAAAGGTTGGGATGGGAATAGGGCCATTAAGGGATAGTCAGGATAATACCACAGGTAACGAAAGAGAGATGGCAGAAATATTAAATAATTATATTGCTTCAGTATTTACCAGGGAGATAGAACTGATGGACATGACATTGGATGATGAGATTAGTAATGAGAAGTGCATTTAAAAAAAAAGGGGAATATATTAAATGAATTAATCAAACTCAGAATAAAACCCCTGGTCCAGATGGATTGCATCCACACATTTTAAAAGAATCTAGGGAAGAGATAGCAGAGGCATTACTACGCATATTTAATAATTCGTTAGAAAAAGGTATAGTGCCAGAGGACTGGCGGATAGCTAACGTAATACCGATATTTAAGAAGGGGGATAGAACATGTCCAGGGACTTATAGACCAGTCAGCTGAAGATCGGTGGTATGAAAAATAATGGAATCACTACTAAAAGGAGAAAATAGAACATCTAGAAACCAAAAATATAATAATGAATAGTCATCATGGATTTCAAAAGGGAAAGGTTGCTTGACCAACCTTATTGAACTTTTTGAAGAGGTAACAGAGAGTGTAGACAATGGTAATGCAGTAGATGTAATTTATCTGGATTTTCAAAAGGCCTTCGATAAAGTACCCCATAATACACTGATGAACAAGGTCAGAGAATGCAGAGTCAGGGGACAAGTAGCAGAATGGATTGCTAGCTGGCTTCATAAGAACATAAGAAATAGGAGCAGGAGTAGGCCATTCGGCCCTTTGAGCCTGCTCCGTCATTCAATGAGATCATGGCTGATCTTCTGCCTCAACTCCATTCACCGGCCCTATCGCCATATCCTTTGATGCGCTTACTAGTCAGAAATCTATCGACTTCTGTTTTGAATATACCCAATGACTGAGCCTCCACAACCCTCTGGGGTAGAGAATTGCAAAGATTCACCACCGTGTGTGAAGAAATTTCTTCTCATCTCAGTCCTGAATGGCCTACCCTTTATCCTGAGGCCCCTGGTTTTAGACTCCCCAGCCAAGGAAAACATTCTCCCAGCATCCACCCTATCAAGCCCTGTAATAATTTTGTATGCTTCAATGAGATCCCCTCTCATTCTTCTGAATTCAAGAGAATACAGGCCTAGTTTACTCAATCTCTTCTCATACGACAGTCCCGCCATCCCAGGAATCAATCTCGTGAACCTTCGTTGCACTCCCTCTATGGCAAGTATATCCTTCCTTAGGTAAGGAGACCAAAATTGTACACAGTACTCCAGGTGTGGTCTCACCAAGACCCTATATAATCGGAGTAAGACTTCTTTACTCCTGTACTCAAATCCTCTTGTAATGAAGGCCAGCATACCATTTGCCTTCCTAATGGCTTGCTGCACCTGCACATTCACTTTCAGTGACTCATGTACAAGGACACCCAGGTCCCTTTGAGCATCTGCATTCCCCAATCTTTCGTCATTTAGGAAATACTCTGCCTTTCTGTTTTTTCTACCAAAGTGGATAACTTCACATTTATCCACATTATATTCCATCTGCATCTTCTCACCCACTCACTGAGCCTGTCAAGATCCCCTTGAAGCCTCTTCACATCCTCTTCACAACTGACACTGCCACCTAGCTTTGTATCATCAGCAAATTTGGAAATGTTACATTTAGTCCCCTTATCCAAATCATTGATATAGGTTGTGAATGGCTGGGGACCAAGCACCGATCCTTGCGGTACCCCACTAGTCACAGCCTGCCATCCTGAAAAAGACCCGTTTATCCCTACTCTTTGTTTTCTGTCTGTAAACCAATTCTCAATCCATGCTAGTATATTACCCCCAATTCCACGTGCCCTAATTTTGTTCACCAACCTCTTGTGTAGGACCTTATCGAAGGCCTCTGAAAATCCAAATACACCACATCTACCAGTTCCCCAGAAAGCAGAGAGTAGGAGTAAAGGGTAGCTATTCACAGTGGCAGAAGGTGGGTAATGGTGTTCCACAAGGATCAGTGTTGGGCCCACTGCCGTTCACAATTTACATTAACGATTTAGACTTGGGAATCAAAAACACAATTTCTAAATTTGCGCATGACACCAAATTGGGCGGAATAGTCAATACTAAGGAGGACTGCAACAAGTTACAGGAGGACATTAATAAACTTGCAGAATAGACATATAATTGGCAAATGAAGTTCAACACAGATAAATGTGAGGTATTACATTTTGGTAGGAAGAATAGGGCGGTCACTTATCACTTGGAGGGTGTGAGTCTAGGTGGGGTTGAGGAACAAAGGGATCTAGGAGTACAAATACACAAATCACTAAAAGTTGCAACACAGGTTAGCAAGGCCATAAAAAAGGCAAATCAAGCAATAGGGTTTATTTCTAGAGGGACAGAATTGAATAGTAGGGAAATCATGCTAAACCTGTATCGAACCTTGGTTAGACCACACTAGGAGTACTGCGTACAGTTCTGGTCGCCATATTATAAAAAGGATATAGAGGCACTGGAGAGGGTGCAGAGAAGATTTACAAGGATAATACCAGAAATGTGAAGGTATACACATCAGGAAAGGATTAACAGGCTGGGTCTCTTTTCTCTTGAAAAAAGGCTGAGGCGTGATCTAATAGAGGTCTTTAAAACCATGAAAAATTGATAGACTGGATACAGAGGGAACGTTTCCACTTGTGGGGAAGAGCATATCGAAAGGCCATCAATATAAGAGTCACCAAGAAATTCAATAGGGAATTCATAGTCAGAGTTATACAGCGCAGAAAGAGGCCCTTCGGCCCATCGTGTCCGCGCGGGCCATCAAGCCCTGCCTATTCGAATCCCATTTTCCAGCACTTGGTCTGTAGCCTTGTATGCTATGGTGTTTCAAGTGCTCATCTAAATGCTTCTTGAATGTTGAGGGTTCCTACCTCTACCACCCTTTCAGGCAGTGAGTTCCAATTTCCAACCACCCTCTGGGTGAAAAAGTTTTTCCTCAAATCCCCTCCCCCTTCCCTTGAAACTATGCCCCCTGGTTATTGACCCCTCTACTAAGGGGAAAAGGTCCTTTCTATCTACCCTGTCTATGCCCCTCATAATTTTGTACACCTCAATCAGGCACCCACCTCAGCCTTCTCTGCTCTAAAGAAAACAACCCCAGCCTGTCCAGTCTCTCTTCATAGCTGAAGCGCTCCAGCCCAGGTAACATCCTGGTGAATCTCCTCTGCACCCTCTCCAATGCAATCACATCCTTCCTATAGTGTGGCGACCAGAACTGCACACAGTATTCCAGCTGTGGCCTAACTAGCGTTTTGTACAGCTCCATCATAACATCCCTGCTCTTATATTATATGCCTCGGCTAATGAAGGCAAGTATCCCATATGCCTTTTTAACCACCTTATCTACCTGTCCTGCTGCCTTCAGGGATCTATGTACATGCACACCAAGGTCCCTCTGATCCTCTGTCCTTCCTAGGGTCCTACCATTCATTGTCTATTCCCTTGCCTTGTTAGTACTTCCAAAATGCATCACCTCACACTTTTCAGGGTTAAATTCCATTTGCCACTATTCTGCCCATCTAACCAACCCGTCTATATCGTCCTGTAGCCTGAGGCTTCCCTCCTCGCTATTTACCACTCCACCAATTTTCGTGTCATCTGCGAACTTACTGATCATACCTCCTACATTCATATCTAAATCATTAATGTACACTACAAACAGCAAAGGACCCAGCACCGACCCCTGCGGTACACCACTGGACACAGGCTTCCAGTCACAAAAACAACCTTCGACCATCACCCTCTGCCTCCTGCCACTAAGCCAATTTTGGATCCAATGTGCCAAGTTGCCCTGGATCCCATGGGTTCTTACCTTCTTGACCAGGGACTTTGTCAAAAGGCCTTACTGAAGTCCATGCAGACTACATCAACTGCACTTCCCTCATCCACACACCTAGTCACCCCCTCGAAAAATTCAATCAAATTGGTCAGACATGATCTCCCCCTGACAAAGCCATGCGGACTGTCCCTGATTAATCCCTGCCTCTCCAAGTGGAGACTAATTCTGTTCCTCAGAATTTTTTCCAATAATTTCCCTACCACTGATGTTAGGCTCACTGGCCTGTAATTCCCTGGTTTATCCCTACTACCCTTCTTGAACAATGGTACTACGTTAGCTGTTCTCCAGTCCTCTGGCACCTCCCCTGTGGCCAGAGAGGTTCTGAAAATGTGTGTCAGAGCCCCTGCAATCTCCTCCCTTGCCTCACACAGCAGCCTGGGATACATCTCGTCTGGGCCTGGGGATTTATCCACTTTTAAGCCCGCTAAAACCGCTAGCACCTCCTCTCAACACTAATTTGTTCAAGTATATCACAATCCCCCTGCCTCATTTCTATGCCTACATCACCCTTCTCCATAGTGAACACAGATGCAAAATATTCATTTAAAACCTCACCTACATCTTCCGGCTCTACACACAGATTGCCACTTTGGTCCCTAATGGGCCCTACTCTTTCCCTGGTTATCCTCTTGCCCTTAATATACTTATAAAACACCTTGGGATTTTCCTTTATTTTGCCTGCCAGTGTTTTTTCGTGCCCCCTCTTCGCTCTCCTAATATCTTTAAGTACCCCCCTGCACTTTCTATACTCCTCTAGGGCTTCCACTGTTTTTAGTCCTTTGTATCTGCCAAAAGCCTCCCTTTTTTTCCTAATCCATTCTTGTATATCCCTTGATATCCAGGGTTCCCTGGGCTTGTTGGTCCCACCCTTGATCTTTACGGGAACATGTTGGCGTTGTACTCTCTATTTCCTTTCTGAAAGACTCCCATTGCTCTGATGTGGATTTTCCTACAAGTAGCTGATCCTAGTCCTTTTTATCCAGATCCTGCCTTATCATATTAAAATCGGCCTTCCCCCAATTTAGAACCTTTATTTCCGGTCCATCTTTGTCCTTTTCCATGACTACCTTAAATCTCACCGAATTATGGTCACCGTCACCAAAATGCTCTCCTACTGACACATCTACCACTTGCCCAGCTACATTCCCTGGAATTAGGTCCAGTACCGACCCCTCTCCTGTAGGACTTTCTACATGCTGGCTCAAAAAGGTCTCCTGGATGCACTTTAAGAATTCCGCACCCTCTAAGCCTTTCACACTCTGACGATCCCAGTTAATATTGGGTAAGTTGAAATCCCCTACTATTATTACCCTATTATTTCTACACTTCTCTGAGATTTGCCTACATATCTGTTCCTCTATCTCCCCTGACTGTTTGGGGGCCTATAGTACACTCCCAGCAAAGTGCTTGCCCCCTTTTTGTTTTTTAAGTTCTACCCATATGGCCTCATTAGAGGAACCTGCTAAGATATCATCCCTTCTTACAGCAGAAATTGACTCCTTGATCAATATTGCGACACCCCCTCCTCTTTTACTCCCCCCTCTGTCTCGCCTGAAGATTCTATACCCCGGAATATTGAGCTGCCAGTCCTGCCCCTCCCTCAACCATGTCTCTGTGATAGCAACAATATCATACTCCCATGTGTTCATCAACACCTTCAATTCATCTGCCTTACTCAGAAGACTCCATTCCCCTGCCAAGTTAGTTTAAACCCCCCCCACCACAATCTCAGTACCCTCAGCACCAATTCCATCCCCCTTCCCAGCCACGGTCACAGGTTGAAACCAACTGTTCACAACCTCGCTGTCCTATTTGACCGAGTTGAGCTTCCAATCTCACATCCTCAAGGACGGCCTACTTACACTTGCTCAACATCAGCTGTCTCTGCCTCCATGCTTTTGTCAGCTTCAGGCTCGACTATTCCATTGCTCTCCTGGCCGGGCTCTAATCCTCCACCCTCTAAACTTCAGCACATACAAAAATCTGTTGCCCATATCCTAACCCGCAGAGTCCCACTCACTCATTACCCCTGTGCTCACTGACACACACAGCTCCTAGTCAACAGTCCCCCAAACTGCACGGCCGCGGGCGGTCCCGCGCAGCCCGCTCACCAGCTTTCCGCTGGAAAAGATACCGTGCAGCAGCAAATTTAAAAGGTACTGCGCACATAAAATTAGAGGGAACATTGTTCCTAGCCCCTTCATGACCCATCTCTGTAACCTCCTCAAGAACTATGTGTTCCTCCAACTCTGCCCTCTTGTGCATCCTCCCCTTTCTGCCCCACCATGGTAAGCTATGCATTTAGCTATCTAGAGCCTAAACTCTGGAATTCTCTTCCTAAAGCTCTCCAACTCCTTCTCCTCCTTTAAGATCTTCCTTGAAAGATACCACTTTCACCACGGTTTTAGTCATCCCTCCTAATATCTCCTTCTTTGGCTAGGTGTCAATTTTTGTCTGATTACGCTCCTGTGAAGTGCTTTGGACCTTTTTTCTACATTAGAGGCATTACATAAAATGCAAGTTGTTTCTGCAGTAGCAGTTGTACTTTCATGTCTGGTTTTACATCCTCAATACTACAAGAAGTGGAAATATTAAGACAATAGATATGGTAAGAGAATATACCTCAGGGTTTCTCTAGGCTCTCCAGAAGACTAGTCAGAATTTATGGTTGTCGGGCTTTTTAAAAAAAAAGTAATTTACTTTACTGACATTTGGATAAAAGGTAGTGCACAATCTCCTACAGCTGCATTTATAGTTGCTTCCATATTGTTTCAGTAGGATGCAAGTGCCTTGAGCTCCAGACGTGTGTCTCTTGCAGCCGGGTCTTCCTATCAGCTAGCCTCAGCGAATTCTGGGGTTGTCGCCACCTGTGCAGATTTCACATATCAGGAGCTGCAACTGCCCCACTGGAACCAATATAAAGGCAGCTGAAGATGAACTAAAGACACCAATACAATGCAGTCACTGGAGGCATCTTCAACTCTGGTGGCAATACAGTGATGTAAACGAGGCAGTACAGACAGACGTGCACCTCAGGAACTTTTTTTCAATCCCTGTGCCGCCGGAGGGAAATCACAATCAGCCATGTTTTCAATACATAGCGATTTCAACTATTGAATTGTGCAAGCTGTTGCAATGTAAACAGAATAGAATCCAGAGCACGATAGCCTGATCACATGGCGGAACCATTTACAAATATATATGTGCTGTCAATCTATGGTATAGTTTTTAAAACATACTAAACTTGCTCCTTAAGAACATAAGAATTAAGAGGAGTAGGCCATACGGCCCCTCAAGCCTGCTCCAGCACTCAATAAGATCATGATGCGGAGATGCCGGTGTTGGACTGGGGTGGACAAAAATGAGAAGTCGCACAACAGGTTATAGTCCAACCGTTTTATTTGAAATTACGAGCTTTCGGATCAATAAGATCATGGCTGATCATCGACCTCAACTCCACTTTCCCGCCCCATCTCCATATCCCTCGATTCCCTAGAGTCCAAAAATCTATCTTTTTTGTCTTAAAATACTCCTGTGCAGCACCTTGGGACGTTTTACTATGTTAAAGGCACTATATAAATACAAGTTGTTGCTGAATATACTCAACGACTCAGCATGCACAGCCCTCTGGGGCAGAGAATTCCAAAGATTCACAATCCTCTGAGTGAAGAAATTCCTCATCTCAGTCTTAAATGGCCTACCCCTTATCCTGAGACTATGCCCCCTAGTTCTAGACACTCCAGCCAGGGGAAACAATATCTCAGCCTCTACCCTGTCAATCCCCTTCAGAATCTTTGTTTCAATGAGATCACCTCTCATTCTTCTAAACTTCAAAGAGTATAGGTCCATTCTACACAATCTCTCATCATAGCACAGTCCTCTCATCCCAGGAATCAATCTAGTGAACCTTTGTTGCACCGCCTCCAAGGCATGTATATCCTTCCTTAGATAAGGAGACCAAAACTGTGCACAGGTCTCACCAAGGCCCTGTACAATTGTAGCAAGACTTCCTTACTCTTATACTCCAACCCCCTTGCAATAAAGGCCAACAGGCCATTTGCCTTCCTTATTGCTTGCTGTACCTGCATGCTAGCTTTGTGTTTCTTGCACGAGGACACCCAAATCTCTCTGAACACCAACATTTGAAAGTTTCTCACCATTTACAAAATATTCTGTATTTCTATGCTTCCTACCAAAGTGAATAACCTCACATTTCCCTACATTATACTCCATCTGCCACCTTACTGCCCACTCACTTAGTCTATCTATATCCCTTTGCAGACTCTGTTCTCCTCACAGCTTACTGTCCCACCTAGCTTTGTATCATCAGCAAACTTGGATATATTATACTCGGTCCCTTCATCCAAGTCATTCATATAAATTCTAAATAACTGAGGCCCCAACACTGATCCTTGCAGCACCCCACTAGTTAGCCTGCCAATCTGAAAAAGACTCATTTATCCCTACTCTGTTTTCTGTCCATTAACCAATCCTCTATCCATGCTACTATATTACCCCCAACCCCATGAGCCTTAATCTTGTGTAATAACCTTTTATGTGGCACCTTATTGAATGCCTTTTGGAAATCCAAATATACAGGAAACTCTATTAACCGGCACCGACGGGACCGGCGTGGTGCCGGTTTATCAAAAAGTCCGGATAACGGAGTTATATCTACCAAGGTACGGGGAGCCCCGTACATGGCCACAGATCCAGGAGTCCCTGGTGCACGGCCACAGGTGCAGGAACCCCGGCCACATTAAAGAATTTCTGCATCTCCCTTCTTGTGACAGATCTTACAGCGAGCATTCAGCAAAGACTTGGCCCATATAATGCTACGATCCAGTGTAGAGAGATGAAGGAAAACCCCAGTTACCTACTCAAGAATTTTGCCGGTTAAGAGAGATTTCCGGATATTTGGGTGCCGGTTAATAAATAGTTTCCTGTACTACATCCACTGGTTCCCCTTGATCTACTCCGCTCGTTACATCCTCAAAAAACTAATAAATTGTCAAACACGATTTCCCTTTCATAAAACCATGTTGACTCTGCCTGATCATGTTATGATTTTCTAAGTGACTTGATACCACTTCCTTAACAATGGATTCCAGCATTTTCCTGACGACTGATGTCAGGCTAACTGGCCTGTAGTTCCCTGTTTTTTCACTCCCTCCTTTCTTGAATAGCGGTGTTACATTTGCGACCTTCCAATCCTCTGGGACCATTCCAGAATCTAGGGAATTTTGGAAGATCAAAACCATCCACTATCTCTTCAGCCACCTCTTTTAGATGTAGGCCGTCAGGTCCAGGGGACTTGTCGGCTTTTAGTCCCATTAGTTTCTCCAGTACTTTTTCTCTACTTATATTAATTACGTTAAGTTACTCACCCTCAGTAGACCCTTGGTTCCCCACCATTTTTGGTATGCTTTTTGTGTCTTCTACTGTGAAGACAGATACAAAATATTTGTTTAACCTTTCTGCCATTTCCTTATTCCCCATAATAATTTCTCCTGTCTCAGCCTCTAAGGGACCAACGCTTACTTTTGCTACTCTTTTCCTTTTCACATACTTGTAGAAACTCTTACAATCTGCTTTTATATTTCTTGCTAGTTTTCCCTCATATTCTATTTTTTCCCTTATCAATTTTTTGGTCAACCTTTGCTGGTTTCTGAAACTCTCCCAATCCTTAGGCTTACTATTATTCTTTGCAACATTAGAAGCTTCTTCTTTCAATCTAATGCTATCCTTAACTTCTTTAGTTAGCCATGGTTGGATCACTTTTCCCGTGGAGTTTGTTTCTCAATGGAATGTATTTTTGTTGAGAATTATGAAATATTTCTTTAAATGTTAGCCACTGCTCATCTACCGCCATACCTTTTAATCTATTTTTCCAATCTACCTTAGCCAACTCGCCCCTCATACCTATGTAATTGGCTTTATTTAAGTTTAAGACTCTAGTTTCGGACTTAGGCAAGTCACTCTCAAAATTAAGGTGAAATTCTATCATATGATCACTCTGCCCCAGAGGATCCTTTACTATGAGATTCCTAATTAACCCTGTCTCATTATACAATACAAGATCTAAAATAGCCTGTTGCCTGGTTGGTTCCATGACATTGTTCTAGGAAACTGTCCCGAATGCATTCCATGAACTCGTCCTCCAGACTACCTTTGCCAATTTGATTTTCTAGTCTATATGAAGATTAAAGTCCCCCAAGATTATTGCATTACCTTTGTTGCAAGCTCCTACTATTTCTTGATTAATATTCTGTCCCACGGCATAGCTACTGTTAGGGGGCCTATATACTACTCCTACCAGTGTTTTCTGCCCCTTGTTATTCCTCATCTCCACCCATACTGATTCTACTTCCTGATCTTCCGAGCCGAGGTCCTTTCTCGCTACTGTCCTCATGTCATCCTTTATTATCAGGGTTACTCTCCTCCTTTCCCATTCTGCCTGTCTTTTCAAAACATCAAGTACCCTGGAACATTTAGTTCCCAACCTTGGCCACCTTGCAACCATGTCTCTGTAATGGCTATTAGATCAAACCCATTTATCTCTATTTGTGCTACTAGTTGGTCTATCTTGTTACGAATGCTTCATGCATTCAGATAAAGAGCCTTTAATTTAAAAATTTTACCATTATTCCCTGCTTTGACCTTATTCTCTGCTGCACTGCTACCATTAAACTCCCTGTCCCTTCCCGTCACACTCTTCTTATTTTTACCCAAATCACTACACTGCTCTATTGCCTTGACCTTTCTCTTTAGATTTCTAAATTTCCCCTCACCTGACCCCTCCCCCCCATTTTTTTTTTAGTTTAAAGCCCTAGTTATTCGATTCACCAGGATGCTGGTCCTAGCCCGGTTTAAGTGGAGCCTGTCCCGACAGAACAGCTCCCTCTTTCCCCAGTACTGGTGCCAGTGCCCCATGAATTGAAACCCCTTTTCCCCACACCACTCTTTGAGCAACGCATTTAACTCTCTGATCTGCTTGACCCTATGCCAATTTGCGCATGGTTCAGGTAGTAATCCAGAGATTACCACCCTTATGGTTCTGCTTATTAATTTAGACCCGAGCTCCTCAAACTCCTTCAGCAGAACCTCATTTAGTTCTACCTATGTCGTTGGTCCCTACACTGACCACGACAACTGGATCCTCCCCCTCCCATTCCAAGTTCTTCTCCAACCACGAGGAGATATCCTTAACCCTGGCGGGCAGGCAACACAGCCTTCTGGACTCTCTTTCGCGGCTGCAGAGATCTATTAAAACAAGCCCAACACAGTCAATACAAAAGCAAAATACTGTGGATGCTGGAAATCAGAAATAAAAACAGAAAATGCTAGAAATACTCAGCAGGTTAGGCAGCATCGGTGGAGAGAGAAACAGAGTTAACGTTTCAGGTTGATGACCCTTTATCAGAACTGTCAAAACAATTTTCAATGTAAACTCTGAAACTTAGTCCATTGTAAAACAAAGGGATATTGTCTCTATAATATACACAAATGACATGACCCATTGCACAATTCAAAAGACTCAACAGTAAGAGATTTAAAGAAAGCAAACATTTTAGCAACTGCCACATGACAAGGACTATGCAACAGGAAGTTACAAGCTTATAACACGCAGCAGACAGCTCTCAAGTCATAGATGAAGCAGATGAAATAAAGACACCAACTTTATCCTGTGACGCACTTCACTAAAAATTGGAAAAACAATTTAGATTGCAGAACCATTCAGGAAATCAGAACAGCTAGAGACAGTTAACAGGAAAAGGTTTCAAATAAAGCGCACGGTTAACTACATAAACTCTTGACATAATGGTTCTATATTTACTGCAATTGAAAGATCGCATTGAGTTGTAGAATCACTAAGCAATTTTCATTATTACTCGTTTTAAATTGTAACTTAAATAAAGTACTTGCAACTGCAAAAAACAACTGGCTGTCCCTCCAATACAGGGATTCTGTAAAGGAGAGCTGGGGGCGGGGACAGAAGAGGGGTGCCAGCCCCATTTACGATCCTGTGACCTCTGCCATTTGTGGATGCTGGGTGAGGACTATGGGTTCAGCTGTGATGCCCCGATTTGAGGAGGCGTGGACGATAGCCAGCTGATATTCACCAGACTTACATATAAATTAATAAACATTGGTGAAGTATTAGAGAGCCGCTACCAACAGTACAAGTCATTGTCTTCAGTAGATGAAAGAGGGAGGAGAAAAAAATAAGTCGTTTCCTTCCAGAAAGTTCATACACCATTCAAGGAAACAGTTACTCGAAGACTAAACCAAGTTTTTTTTTGTATACACAATACATTAGCTTCAGTATGCACAACAGTTAGCTTGGCTCACTTGCCTACATGTCAGATGGTTCTGTGTTCAAGCTCCACTCCAGGATCTTAGCACATAAACTAGGCGGACACTTCTGTGTGGTACTGAGGGAGTGCTGCATTGTCAGAAGTGCCTTCTTTTGGTTGAGGTGTACAAGATCCCATGGTGCTTTCCCCAAAGAGCAGGGAGTTCCTCCCAATTTCCTGGTCAACATCATCCTTCAACCGGCACCAGATTAATCAATCATTTATCGCATTGCTGTTTGTGTGGCCTTGCTGTGTTCAAATTGGCATTTGCATTTGCCACAAGAGCGATTACACTTCAAAGGTAAATAATTAGCTGTGAAGTGCTCTGGAACATCCCGAGCACGTGAAAGGTTTTATATACATGCAAGTTCTTTCTTTCTCTTCACATTAAGTTACAGGTTAAACAGGAAGATTCGGGCCTCTAAATTAAGGCTGCAGGAGCTATTACCTGATGAATATTAACTGGTTTGTAGCAGTTCAACAAGGGAAGTCCCCTCACTTCGCTCTCATGCGTTTACAAGCAACTGGTTATTAAGCAGGGTTGTCAGAAGCCTGGAGCTAGGATATCTGCCCACTCTCTTAGCTAAGGAATGTGTAACCCAAGGGAACTTGAGGATTGGCAGAGAGGAAAATAGGCTTTCTTTTTAAATTGGGTCAGCTCATGAAACCAGAAAAAAGCTGCTCTAATCCTTCATATTGTGATCTTTCTGTAGCAACACACAGGTGCAAGCTTTTCTGAAGTGCAGCAACAAAGCAAAATTAAGTGGGCCGCCATATTGGGATGATTTGTGAAAATCTGTACCAATACATTTATTTCTACAGTCATCAAGAATCCCAGGCAACACGTAATCTTGCTATTAATCAGTACCATTTAATGCTCCATACACTCAGTACCAATGGAAATATTCTATTATCCCTTGCTGTGCTCACTAACCACTGCTAATAACCTCTTCGAGTAACAATGTGCTCCATATGGGATTTTAACCTGCAGGTCAATCATAGAACCTGTTCAATAGTTTCATTTCTTGAAATTGGACTGAATGAAATCCACGTGGAATCCAACAGCTATGTAGATCAATAAAGAGGGCTCCAAAAAAGAACAATGAGAAAGTCCACTTCCAAAGGCAAGCCCATACTTCCCATGTGCAAAAAGTAGTCTAGGATAGCAAACTGTTGAGTGAACAATGAACCATTTTACCAACGAGGTGTGCACCAGAAATAGCATGGGTTACCACCATGCACGTCTGATCTCTCCAAAATGAATTGAAGCCAACATGCTCCGGACCATAAGGATCAAGCTGAAAATTACTGATTATTTTTCACTGAAACCCAAGCAGAAAGAAATAATTAATTAGCAGAACAAGAACAGTAGAACACTTGATTTCTCAACTGTACTTTAAAACATTTCCAAAACAAACCACAGCAATCTTAATAATTTTGGACTAAAAGAAAGTGACTAACCCAGGACTCGCCCAGCAGATTGTGTTCAAGTTCTGAACATTTAATGAAAATAAATTGTACACTAGGATATTACTGTTACTACACCACGAGCAAAGTTTTAAAATATTCAGAGCTCACATACTGGTGTTCCAGGAATTTGTCTTATTTTAAATAAGTAGATGTTTGTGTCAGTCACAAAAGGAGATTTGCTGACTCAAAGTAAACAAGACTTACAAGATAATTATAAATTGGATTTTTTTCTGCTTCATTCAATTTTCTTCCCTTTTCTCTCAAAGGTGGTGACTCATGCTAGTTTTTAATGCAACAGGCACTAGCAGCCCTCTGCTACTTCACCCCACAGTCATTCTTCACATACAAACCTTAGCAATGTGCCAATATTGCAAACTTGGACATCCTCACCCTTCCTCTACAGACTCGCACTTTCAACAGGGTTCATGGACAACAATTAGGAGTAGAAGCCCCGAGTTATTTTTCACTTTTTTTTATTCATTCACGGGATGTGGACATCGCCAGCAAGGCCAGCATTTATTGCCCATCCTTAATTGCCTTAGAGAATACAACTGGGTGGCTTGCTCGGCCATTTCAGAGGGCAGTTAAGAGTCAACCACATTGCTTTGGGTCTGGAGTCACATATAGGCCAGACCGGCTAAGGATGGCAGATTTCCTTCCCTAAAGGACACCTCCCTAAGCCAACAGCACCAAGATTAATCGTAACACCCTGTGGCTAGCACAGACCGGAGACTCCTGTATGATTCAGCAACGAACTCTAAATTTTCATGAGGCCCGATTTCACTTCCGACACAATACCTGAAATCAGAACTGCAATCCTAAGTGTTGCAGGAATTGCAGGATAATCATACAGTGGCACAGATGACAACCCTGAAGGCGTAGTGTCAGAAGTAGAATGTTTTATATAGATAAAGTTATGAACGGGCAAACTTTACTAGTGCTGGTGTTTATAGCAATGGCTACAAAAACCTTCAGCAACCACCTTATTTTTGGTTGTTGTATTCAACACCCAAATCTCTGCATGATTAGAACTAAAGTCTTTTTTGGCAAATTAAAAAAAGTGCTTAACAATTTACAATACATAGGATAAAAATGACATGTTTTAACCTAGTGCCCAAGTGAACACCTGGGCTACGAACTTCATGACTAAATACAACAGAAATATACGGTTTGTGCAAATGCTCAGCACAAATCATTAGAGCGTTACAACTAATAAACATTATCTTTTCCAAAATAGAAACACAGTACCAGGTAGGAGCTAGTAATATGACTGTGAAAAGGAGTACTTGATACTTGTACTTTGCTTAAGTTAACTGTGAGGAAAGCACAAATGGCCTTTGGTCTGAAACCAAAATCTATTCAGTTTACAAATGCTCTAATAAAATTGGTGTTCAATGATTTTTACTTTAAAATGACAGTTATTCTTTCACTCTACATAACAGGTTTAAGTCACATTAAGAATGACCTTAAAAAGAAAGTCATATTTACATAGGAATGTTACTTTATGTATCGAGATAGCTTGCACCACTAAAGAACAAACACAAAAAAAGGAGCACTGACTGTTCCCATGCCATTTTTCAAATCGAGTTAGCACATGGAGCTGTGCCTGCACGTTCCAATCCCTCAGCTTCCTGACCCACTTCCTTAGACAGATCTACCATCAAATCCATCCCTGTACCAATGTGGCCCATGCTATTTTTTTTAATTTAAGCCAAACTTATGCAGTATCGCAAATGTTATAATGGAGTTCAGTTAGTCTTTCACGTAGAAATTCAACTTAAATTGACATACAAATGCCTTGGATTTTCAGTTAGCTCTATTAATCTATTCTGAGTGCATCCAGATGCTGTTCACATCGTGGGTTATGTTTCCCCAAGTTTTGCAAAAAACTGTTACAGCATGAAACAATGTTCCCACTAAAATTAACCTAAGTATAGGCTCTTGTTCTTCATGGACAAGTGTATACTCTTATTCTTACTAAAAGTGGCAGTCGGCAATCTTGCAAAAAAAATTTCATCTCAGCTGCTTTGCATTCACACTGCTTGTAAGACTTGTTTTATATTCTGCTCCAACCCAGTCTTTTAAAAATGGAAACTCAGCAAGTCAGATACAAAGAACATTAAACGCAGTCTTCAATTTTTTCTATATTCTTTACATTTTTACTAGTTTGGACAATTCATTCACATGAATATCAACAGGCAATAGAATAGAAAGTATTGTTCACATTCAAAGCACCTTCAACATTTCAGTCCACTAGTACAACAAATCAATATTCACAGATCTTTTGAAGCTAGAAAATTAACTATTGTCCCTTTTGATAAGTAAATTTGGTTCAATGAAGTGTTCAGACTTCCACCAACCTGAACTGTCACTTCTGTAATCTTCAGGTGAAAAGGATGCCACCTTAGCACTCAACAGCAACAGAGATTACGGTATAGGTTTTACCCAACATCACCTCGTATTAGAGCAATGAGATGCTGCTCCAAGAAGTAGGACACAGGTTTCATTCTTTCCCTTCCCAGACCACCCCCAAAATATGCTGAGTTGCTAATTTCAGCTGTGCAGACACAAAGCACAGGCTAGGCACTGCTCCATGAAGGAATGAAGAAAAGGGGGGGGGGGGGGGGGGGGGGGGGAGGAATGAGAATTGTATTTGGAAAACTCTGCAGCATTTAGCTAATTAGTAGCAGCTTGCAAGCAGTTTGGCCACGGCGAATACATAGCCAAGGGAGAAAATAAAAAAATCCACATTTTGAAATCACACCCACCTACATAAACAGGAGCAGGAGTAGGCCATATAGCCCTTCATGCCTGCTCCCCCTTTCAGGAAGATCATGGCTGAACTTCATCAACTCCACTTTTCGGCCCGATCCCCAAATCCCTTGATTCCATTAGTGCCCAAATATCTCACAATCTCAGTCTTGAATATACATCGACTGAGCATCCACAGCCCTCTGCGGTTCCCCTCTCTCCAAAACCTAATTCCCTCCTCCTGACCCTCATTTCCCCCTCTGACTCCATTTCCCTCCTGCTGAGCCTCAATCCCCCTCTCTCTGACCCCATTTCCCTCCTGCTGACCCTCAATCCCCCCCTCTGACCCCATTTCCCTCAATTCCCTCTCTCTGACCCCATTTCCCTCCTGCTGAGCCTCAATCCTCCTCTCTCTCTGACCCCATTTCCCTCCTGCTGAGCCTCAATCCCCCTCTCTCTGACCCCATTTCCCTCAATTCCCTCTCTCTGACCCCATTTCCCCCCTGGTGACCCTCAATCCCCCTCTCTCTCTGACCCTATTTCCCCCCTGCTGAGCCTCAATCCCCCCCTCTCTGACCCCATTTCCCCCCTGATGACCCTCAATCCCCCTCTCTCTCTGACCCTATTTCCCTCCTGCTGACCCTCAATCCCCCTCTGTCTGACCCCATTTCCCCCCTGGTGACCCTCAATCCCCCTCTCTCTGACACCATTTCCCTCCTGGTGACCCTCAATCCCCCTCTCTGACCCCATTTCCCTCTCCCTGACTTCTTCAGATGCTTCACTTTTTTTTAACCCTCTGGCAACTCCTACTACCTACCCATCATTATTATTCTACCTAAAAGATAACAGATTTTTTACCTTTCTACTGGCTCATTTCATTTAAAAATTTACAGCATTAAAAAAAAAAAATCTGGGGAGGTGGTACCTTTATCAAAACACAAGCACCCTTTTTATAGAAGAAAATTACAAAATGACTTGCAATTAATTTATAGTCGACATTGAAACCCACAATTAGGGTCATCCTCCCTGGTCGACCACTTCGATGTCCTGCCTCTGCTGCTTGCAATGGAACCACTCGTAGAATGCTCCATAACTGATGTCATGAATTTGAGGTAATTTGATCATTTTCTTATCCAAAAAATGAGCTCTACTTTGAATTTATAAAACTCCACTGAACTTTTCTTGCTGAGTTTTCACAGTAGAATTCTTGAA
Source organism: Squalus acanthias (assembly GCA_030390025.1). Lineage (NCBI taxonomy): Eukaryota > Metazoa > Chordata > Chondrichthyes > Squaliformes > Squalidae > Squalus > Squalus acanthias. Next base: position 95,705,793 of record CM059425.1, on the reverse strand, counting down.
TTCAGCAGAGTTAGCTGAGGTGGCTACAATTGGCCTCAGCACCCTGGGTTACAGATAGCAAAATAAAAGTCAGCCAAGGCCAATTGCTATCCAGTGACTTAAGCTGGAAAGTGATGTATATACATCAGACGGGACAGGACTAGTGTTGGGCATGGCTGCAATACCTCTTAGCCAAGGCACACATGAAGAATTGCTCCTTATCCACAAAAACACAACTACTGACATCAGTATGTGGGCAGTCAATTAATCCATTGAATTTCACCAAAACTGCACATTACAATGAAGTTTTACAGCTATAACTCAAATAGTCTTCAACATTCAGAGATTTTCCCTTGGGATGTGAGGAAAATATTACTCAAGTTCAAATCCTCTCTGTATTTGGTTGTGGTAGTAGACACTACATCCTGCAAAAAACAGCAGGTGGACAGATATTACATGAAGAGGAAGCACTATTGAGATCTGCTAACCTCTTTTTGCTGATCACACACTTCAGATACTTTTGTATTTCCATTCCCGAGAGAATGGAGGTAGAAGAAGGGGAACACCCTTTCACTATAGATTACAAAAATTCAGCTGCATTGTCTTACATTATGCATATGTGGCTTTGTGCACGTAATGTCCTGTACGAATTCAGCATTACATGAAAGATTCTAGAAAAGCAACTCCATTTTGCCAAAGAACTAGCATTTTAAATTATATCAGTTTGACACCTTCACTGCCCAGAAAAATCAAATCCATCGGCAGTGAAAATAATTGAGTCACTATCTAGATCATGGGATTCCAGAAGATGGTAACTCACCGCACTCCGACCATTCAAGTGTCAAGGTATCAAAAGACATAATTCAAGACAAATACCCAAACATACACTCCCAACCAAGGTGTTCCAGTTCCATGGAAACTCACAAGCTAGTTTCCAGTATTTGAAACCCGCACAGAATTCATTTGTAGAAACAGTAATTTAAAATAAAAATTACTTAGAGTTTCAACAACACATTTCTAATTAGAGACAAAAATTATGTTAACATTAAATGGAGGCACTCCTCTCTACATTAAGTGCCTTCAACCTCCTAACAAATTCAAGAATTACAAGGCCAAACTGCACAGCATGGTATGCTCAACATGGATTTAAGGACTTGCAGTCAACAGAACACAGCACCATTTATGTTGCAATGTCAAGACCAGTGTAGTCTGTATGCCTACTTTGTGTACCAACATGCTATTGGGGGGGGGGGGGGGGGGGGGGGGGGGGGGGGGGGGGAGAAGAGAAGAGAAAATGACACAGGCCAAGCCAATTCTTCACCACAAGTACCAGCAGTCATATTGTTGCAGCAGTTACCGCGGTACAGAAATAACTAGACATAGTCATCCACCAGAAACATTAACTCTATTTCTCTCTCCACAGATGCTGCCTGACCTGCTGAGTATTTCCAGCATTTTCTGTTTTTATTTCAGATTTCCAGCAGTGTTTTGCTTTTGTAGGAGTAACTGGGATACTGTTTCTCAAACCTAAATATTAGAAAGTAATGCATGGACATATTTTTGTTTCAAGCCATACCTTCTCTGTGCCATGATTTAGTTCAAAATGTTCTCTCTAAACAATTCAAGTTTACAAGTGAAACACCGACAATGCTTTGTTACGTTATTTTCGCAGTTCAAATAAAATTTCACCCGCAAATTTAACCAAAATCCTGAGACAATACTGGAGACTCAAAACAACATGGTTGTGGTGATTGAAGGTCAATCATCACAGCCCCAGGACATCACTGCAGGATTTCCTCAGGGCAGTGTCCTTGGCCCAACCATCTTCAACTGCTTCATCAATGACTTTCCCTCCAACCTAAGGTCAGAAATGGGGATGTTCGCTTATGACTGCAGTGTTCAGCGCCATTCACAACTCCTCAGATAATGAAGCAGTCCATGCCCGCATGCAACAAGACCTGGACGACGTTCAGGCTTGGGCTGATAAGTAGCAGGTAACATTCGCGCCACAGAAGTGCCAGGCAATGACTATCTCCAACAAGCGAGAGTCTAACCACCGCCCCTTGACATTCAATGGCATTACCATCACCGAATCCCCCACCAACAACATCCTGGGGGTCACCATTGACCAGAAACTTAACTGGACCAGCCACATAAATAATGTGGCAACAAGAGCCGGTCAGAGGCTGGGTATTCTGCGGCGAGTGTCTCACCTTCTGACTCCCCAAAGCCTTTCCACCATCTACAAGGCACAAGTAAGGAGTGTGATGGAATACTCTCCACTTGCCTGGATGAGTGCAGCTCCAACGACACTCAAGAAGCTCGACACCATACAGGACAAGGCAGCCCGCTTGATTGGCATCCCATCGACCACCTTAAACATTCACTCCCTCCACCACCGGCGCACTGTGGCTGCAGTGTGTACCATCTGCAAGATGCACTGCAGCAACTCGCCAAGGCTTCTTCGGCAGCACCTCCTAAACCCGCGACCTCTTCCACCTAGAAGGACAAGGGCAGCAGGCGCATGGGAACACCACCACCTCCAAGCTCCCCTCCAAGTCACACACCATCCTGACTTAGAAGTATATCGCTGATCCTTCATCGTCGCTGGGTCAAAATCCTGGAACTCCCTACCTAACAGCACTGTGGGAGTACCTTCACCACACGGACTGCAGCAGTTCAAGGCGGTGGCTCACCACCACCTTCTCAAGGGCAATTAGGGATGGGCAATAAATGCTGGCCTTGCCAGCGACACCCACATCCCATAAACGAATAAAAAACCCATCTCAATGCAAATAGTATAGATGCATTTAAGGGGAGGCTAGACAAGCATATGAGGGAGAAGGGAATAGAGGGTTATGCGGATAGATTTAGATGAGTAAAGACGGGAGGAGGCTCGTGTGGAGCATAAACGTCGGCATGGACTGGGTGGGCCGTATAACCTATGTAATGTTATCAATTCATGTGAATTACTGATTTTCCATATTAGTGAAATGACCTCCATAGTGAACTACCACCATGTTATGGTCAATTGTCTATCATCCATCAGTAATTAAACCGAAGTGACGATATAGTGCAGAGTCTGACTGTACCTCTAACATTCGAGCATTCTACAAGTATTTGTACATCAGAACATTATCTCCAACTGGAATGAACAGCAAATTAGCTTATTAGATTAAAACTTGGTCTGACAATAGACAGCAAAAGCTGACAAATGGAACAATGCTCTGGCTGGGGAAATGACAAAGTGCACAGAACATAACTCTTCAGTACTACAATGTGAAGTGGCATCCTAGAGTATGTGCTCAAGTCTCTGATGTGCAGCTTGAACCGATAACCTTCCGACTGAAGAGGTGGAAGTGCTACCACTGAGCCAAGGCTGACATCTATATTCTATAAAACGCTGCTGGGACTGTCATGTTGAAATGTCATGTTGTTAAAAGCAATTTCAAAGTTTAAATATTTGTCAATTTCCCTCGATTGACTCATTAAGCATACAATATTGCAACCTCCAAGTGTTATATAAAATGTTAAAGTACAGAGTACATCAAACTAAGTCAATATTCTAAAAAGAAAAATTCTTGGTCTATAAATTGATATACATCTTATATATACTTATAAGAAATCCTCCTTTCAAATTGCCTGTCCCCAGATTCCTCAGAAGTTTTCCAACATCAAATTGCTGAACGGAGGAAAGAAAACATTTTCGGGAAAACAGGATTTTCAGACGTTTAGTACACAGAAATGTTCAGCTCAGTATCAATTTCCTATATTACAACAGTGACTACACTTTACAGCCAATGAAGTACTTTTTAAAAGTGCTTTGGGATGTCCTGAGGTCATCCAAGGCACTATATAAATGCAAGTCTTTCTTTTTTCTTTCAATTGCAGCATTACTTTATTACGGTTGATTTCAACAGATTATATACGGAAATTCATCTTAAATGAACTTCACTGCAGCAGTTCAACTCGTACCTACTCTAACGCAGTTGAGTTTTAATTAAATTGTATGATAATAAAGTTCACACCTTTATATATCTAAAAGTAGTTAAACTCAAATCTAATTAGTGGAATACTGAATGCTACTCCAAAAATTAATCCCACTGCAGTGTTTATATTAGTTCCTCAGTTGCACAATACTGCACTTTGATCAGATTCTTTTGCAAGACTAGGAAACTCAAAAAAGCCTACATTTGCAGTACAAATCAGAGACAAAAACATAACCCTCTCCCTCCTCAAAAAATATTTCAAACATTTATCACAATTTTTAATCACGTCGCCAAAGGCATTTTCTGACATTCCACAAGAAACTATTCAAATATTCGAAAGATCATTCGCATGCATCCTAAGTGAATTCTCTTATGAAACTTTGAAAAGGAACATGAAATTGAGATTTAACCACAAACATAACCAAGGGGAAAAGAAATTAAGATATTCCAGATAAGGCTGTTTTTCTTCAATTACAATTGTAATTTCTAGATTAAAATCTGCAAGAAAACAAACAACTCCCAACTCTGATTTGTTGGTGACCTAACAGATCCAGCACAAGAACTCTGAACTAATCATGCATCCTCTTAAGTTCTTTGGTCTTAACACTATTAATCCAATCGGAATCAGTCCAGATACATGTAATGGTATTTGCTGAATACTAATCACTAGACTAAAGGAATCCTTCACTCTGCACTACACATCCTGTCCTAAGACACTGAAATGTACTACAATTCTACACCAATTACATAAATAAAGCCCATTCTTTTAGGCTCTCTCTCCAACAAGAAAAGTCTCGCTAAAAAAGGACTCAAATAACCTGCTCTTATTTAATGCACCTCGAGCCAGATCTAGATGCAGTTTGAATGCAGTACTTTGTGATTCACGCACAAATTTTTCCTCTCTGGTGCCTAGTTTCTGCTTCATGCCACTGATGCGAAGAGATAGAACACAAGATGCGAACAGGGAACCACGGTCACAAACCTGACTCCCATCACTCGATTGCACAATGCGCTGATATAACATGCTACAGTTTAAAGTATTCCATTAGAGTATCGCCAGCAAAATAAGAATCATAAGCGAATCTTTGTAACAAAATAAATGTCTGGTGAGGTTAATTAATTTATGAAGCAGAAAATGTTATTCATTTTTTTACAGATATATGCAAGAGCACAAGTATAAGTACCAACAAAAGGAACAATTGGGAGATAAAGTTGCCTACAAATTTTGATCAAACACAAATGTGTTTTCAGTTTGATAGTGCACCAAGGCATATGCCATGGCTGCATGTCTCAATATATTCATTTTCTGATGCAAGGTACTTCTGATCAATAATCTTCCCTTTTAAAGACTCATGGAATTACAGACAGGAATGATGACAAACTATGCTTTATGAACAAATTATACTACTCTGTCAGACATGGGACTAGATTAGGGGAAACGAGGGGGAGCAAACGATCGGTAAGTGTCAACTTGGCTCTGTATAACTCAGTCAGATGGTTAAGAGTTCAAACTCCACTTCAGAATTCAACTCATTGCTGTGTGCGCGCGTGGGTCCTTGCTATGTGCAAATTGGTTGTGGCATCTGTCTATATAGCAACAATGAAAATACATCAAAAGTAATTCATTGTCTGTGAAGGGCTGGGCAATAAATGCTGGCCTTGCCAGTGACGCCCACATCCCAGGAACGAATAAAAAAAAAAATTTGTAAAGCACCTTTCTTGACCTCAGGATGTCCCAAAGCACTTCACAGCCAATGAAGTATTTTTGAAGGTAGTAACTGTTGTAATGTAGGAAAACACAAGAGTAAATTTGCACACAGCAAGGTACCAGAGGTAGAATGAGCACGCAAAAAGAGAGCACGCGAGAGAGAGGAAGGACAGAGTTTCCATTCCTGGTTATTGTCCAATAACCAGGGCCGGGCCACTGATTTACAGCAGCTGGGCAAGTCAAATTCCGTTGTTGTTACATGGGATTCTGAGATTTTTGCCGTGTTTTGTGGGTTAATTTCAGCGATTCCATCCATTTACAATTAGGGCCATATTTTCACAATGACTGCACAAGTCAAATTCTGTTTTGCACTGGTGGTTTGGTAATCAAACTGCACAATTCTGTCTATTTTCCCCCCAAACACCACAAATCATAGCGATTGTAGATCAGTGGCCTCGTCAATTAAGCTCTGCTTTAAAGCTTCAGAACCTTTGGTTAAAAACCTGACAAAATTAACAGAACAGCATTTAGGTGAGGTACCAGAGGATACTGGCACACATAGAATCATAGAAAGTTACAGCACAGAAGGAGGCCATTTTGGCCCATCGTGTCCGCACCGGCCAACAAAGAGCTATCCAGCCTAATCCCACTTCCCAGCTCTTGGTCCGTAGCCCTGCAGGTTAGAGCATCCCAAGTGCACATCCAAGTACTTTTTAAATGTGGTTAGGGTTCCTGCCTCACTTCAGGCAGTGAGTTCCAGACCCCCACAACCCTCTGACAAATTAGAAAGTGTTACCCCACTTCTTGCTAAATTAGCTAATATCTGTTGGGTATGGCATCGGCGCAATTACAATTGCTGTGTCCCGGATTAGAAATGAAAAAGGCAGGAGTTCCCGCTCTTGATCACTATCCCCTGCAAATGTTCATGTGAAAAGTGGTTTATAATGGGATTGGGCTCAACTCTATGGTTATATAGCCTGCTTACACTCATTTCAGATTTACACATGACAAATACCAGGGTGTAACCAGAGTTAATGGAAGCCCTTTCCCAACAAGGAGTCAATACCTTCAGGAGTGAAAAAGAAAAAAAATGACAGGCAAGAAGGGGGCTGGGGGGTTGTAATTTTAAGCAGGCCAATACTTCATTGCAATACTGAGGGAGTGCTGTATGGATTAACGAGTCATTTATCTCATTGCTGTGCACAAATTGGCTGCAGCATTTGCCTACTTAGCAGTGACTACACTTCAAAAGTAATCCATTGATTGTGAAGCATCCTGCAGATGAGGATGCTTCACAATCAATGGATTTTTTGATGAGGTAACAGAGTGGGTTGATGAGGGTAATGCGGTTGACGTAGTGTACATGGATTTCCAAAAGGCGTTCGACAAAGTGCCACATAATGGGCTTCAACTTTGCTGGCGAGCCTATGGAATAAAAGGGACAGTGGCAGCATGGATATGAAATTGGCTAAGTGACAGGAAACAGAGAGTAGTGGTGAACGGTTGTTTTTCCAGACATGGGTCGGTTCTAGGACCACTGCTTTTCTTGATATATATTAATGACTTGGATATGGGTGTACAGGACACAATTTCAAAATGTGCAGATGACACAAAACTTGAAAGTATCATGAACAGTGAGGAGGAGAGTGATAGACTTCAGGAAGACAGACAGGCTGGTAAAATGGGTGGACACGTGGCAGATGAAATTTAATGCAGAAAAGTGTGAAGTGATACATTTTGGTAGAAAGAATGAGGAGAGGCAATATAAACTAAAGGGTACAATTCTAAAGTGGGTGCATGAACAGAGAGACCTGGGGGCATATGTGCACAAATCATTGAAGGCGGCAGGGCAGGTTGAGAAAGCAGTTAAAAAGGCTTATGGAATCCTGGGCTTCATAAACAGAGGTAGAGAGTACAAAAGTGTGGAAATTATTATGAACCTGTATAAAACACTGGTTCGGCCCCAACTGGAATGCTGTGTCCAATTCTGGGCACCACACTTCAGGAAGGATGTGAAGGCCTTAGAGAGGGTGCAGAAAAGATTTACAAGAATGATTCCAGGAATGAGGGACCTCAGTTACATTGATAAGACTAGAGAAGCTGGGGTTGTTCTCTTTGGAGCAGAGAAGATTGAGAGGAGATTTGATAGCGGTGTTCAAAATCAGGAGGGGTCTAGGCAGAGTAGAGAGAAACTGTTCCCATTGGCAGAAGGGTCAAGAACCAGATGACACAGATTTAAGGTGACCAGCAAAAGAACCAAAGGCGACGCAAGAAAAAACTTTTTTACGCAGCGAGTGGTTAAGGTCTGGAATGCACTGCCTGAAAGGGTGGTGGAGGCAGACTCAATCTTATCTTTCAAAAGGGCGTTGGATAAGTATCTGAAGGAAAAAAATTTGCAGGGCTATGGGGAAAAGGGCAGGGGAGTGGGACTAGCTGAGAGTCAGCACGGGCTCGGCGGGCCGAATGGCCTCCTTCTGTGCTGTAACAATTCTATGATTCCCTCTCTAAGGCCTTCACATCCTTCCTGAAGTGTGGTGCCCAGAATTGGACACAGCATTCCAGTTGGGGCCGAACCAGTGTTTTATACAGGTTCTATGATTCTATGAGCAAGTTAATTTGCTGTGAAATTAGTTTTAAATATAATTTTTCGATTTGGAGTAAAACACAGAGCATGCATCTCACAGACACAAATTAATTCCCAATTGGTCAGGCTGAGTTTTAAATTTATGATTTAAAAGTTACAAAAAAAGAGTGGGCTGTGCTTCTAGCAGCAAAGCACTGGGCTCACATACATCTTGAAAAATAAATCGAGATTTTAACAGCTAGATGCTGGAAATGTGGAAGATTTTTTTTTTCCCAATTGGTATTCTGCTCCTTTATTTAACTGAACTGCTTCAACCACTTCAGGCCTCTTGCAATGCCTCACTATAACCAGCTTCTGAGGAGCTGATAAAGCATCCTGGGTTACTTCTTGCTCCAAATGCCCCAAATCTCACACACTGCTTAAGCACCCTGGCATCAACAGTACATCTGATACCAGTAACTCACTAAGAAAGAAAGACTTGCATTTATATAGTGCCTTTCACGACCACCGGACTTCTCAAAGCGCTTTACAGCCAATGAAGTACTTTTTGAAGTGTAGTCACTGTTGTAGTGTGGGAAACGCAGCAGCCAATCTGCGCACAGCAAGCTCCAACAAACAGCAATGTGAAAATGACCAAATAATCTGCTTGTTATGTTGGTTGAGGGAAAAATATTGGCCAGGACACCGGGGATAACTCCCCTACTCTTCTTCGAAATCGTGCCATGGGATCTTTTACGTCCACCTGAGAGAGCAGACGGAGCCTCGGTTTAACGTCTCATCCGAAAGACGGCACCTTCGACAGTGCAGCGCTCCCTCAGCACCGCACTGGAGTGTCAGCCTAGCTTTATATGCGCAAGTCCCTGGAGTGGGACTTGAACCCACAACCTTCTGACTCAGAGGCAAGTGTGCTACCAACTGAGCCACAGCTGACACTAAAGTGGCACTGCAAGTACCATAAATTGTAGCATGCCTATTGCTGCCCTTGACATGAGTTAACTCAGGAGAAACTCAAAGAATCGAAACTCAGATCTTCCTACTTCACTTTTTTCAAGCTTCAGGGTATTGACCTGCCCCTCCCGCCCACTCTGTAGAGCCCTCCATTATTCAGGGTTGTAACATGCACTGTGAATAAGATAACAAAACTTTGCGTGCCATTTCCAGTACAATAAATCAAAGTCTAATTACAGACTGAATTATTAAAAGTCTAAGAAGGGTGCTGACTATTGGATAAAATATCCAATATAGGGAACGAAGAAAAATTTTGTAACAATCTTAGGGCTCAGACAATGTGTTACAAAGGAGGTCACCCAAACTGCAAAGAATACTAGCTTGTAATTCATCCCCTTGCATTCATTATCCTGCAGTTAATAGATGCAACAGTGGATTTATATTTTTAAAAATCCAATATAAAAGATACACACATAAAACAGAGCACATTCTTATTTGTAAATTACATTCATCAATAAATTATACTAATCAAATCATCCTTTATCATTTTGTAACCAACACAAACCTTTGGATTGAAATACAGCACTCAAATTAATGCTCACTTGCCTACTTAAAAGTATAACCTACATCTCCCAGTGAGTGACATGAGTAATAGTGATGACTGTAAGTTAACACAACATTTATAGTTCCGACAACCAGCTGAAAATGAAAATTGGCTAAATTTAAAAAAAGAGGAAGATGTAATAAAAACAACAGCTGTTTTTAGCTTAAGATGTAAACAACCTCCATCCCAAAGGGATCAACAGTGACCGACCGATAACTCATAACTCACACCCTTAATTAGCACTACAGTCACAACTGTTTAGCCTTGGACATTTTTTTTTAAACCCTGCAGTGAATTGTTAAACCACTAACCCACAACTGTAGTCAATATTTACATTACTAAGAAGTTAAAGCTAATTAAATTAAATCTAATTTGTTGAGTATTTCTCAGATGTTCCCTGGTGTGCTTCCTTTCCTTCTTTTAAAAAAAAGCTTCCAACAAACTCACTTGGGAGAAGACTTATAAAAATAGATAAACTGGCTTGCAAAGCTGTGCACACCTGATCCATTAACACTGATTAAAGCATTTCTTTTCAAGACATCTTTCTAAAAAGAAAAACACACTACACCACTTAAGTCAGGCATTAAAATGTACTAAAGATTAGATCACTCGATGGTTCAGCGTAGGAACAGGAGGAGGCCATTTAACCCCTCGAGCATGTTACATCATTCAATTAGATAATGGCTGATCCGTACCTCAACATCATTGACTGTTCATACACCCAGTGGCTGAGCCACATTGATCAAGGAGGTCAGATTTTAGACCCCAATCTGTGCTGTTAACGCTCAGCCAGAGAGACTGCAGAAGTCCTGCAATTAGCCTCAGTACCCTTGG